>VDFB02281492.1:414180131-414195363 GCA_007258455.2 Sequoia sempervirens
TGAAATGGTCCTTAATATGTGAGTGGTTTGCAAATTGATTGGTAGAAAATAAGGTTAAAAATAGATCTACATGAAATATTATGAGGACAATCTACTATAATCATCAAAATAGATGAAAAGTACAAAGGAAAGAGCCAAGCTACATCTCTAGAGCCTAAAAAAAACACATGCAAAAAACATAAAAAAGAAGAAGAAACCAGTTTTTGGATGAATACAAAATGGTGCCTTCAACAAGTGATTCATATGCCTTCACACCTGACATAGGACATTAAGAAGATTTTAGTCTTCCTCTGTGAAATTAACTACTTACAAAATAAGCCCAAAAACCAATATTATATACCTCCATGTCTAGCCGAGGGTAGGTATAAGAGAAAACAAATTTTCCAATGCAATGCCAAAAAATATCAATGTGTGTGTAGGCTCTGTATTACTCAAAATATCATTTCACCTACTTAAGGAAAAATACCAAAGTGATAAGTTTAAATTTCAATCTTCACATAGGCTCCCTTTATTGCTACACATGCATATGCGACTATTTGGAGCCTAAAATATTCAAAATATTAAGGATTTAATTAGCTATAAGATGAAAAGTTGTTGTTTAGACATAATCCATCATCTTTTACATATCTTTATTCACTCCTAGCGCTTCAGATAAATTTGTGTAAATGAGACAGAAATGTGAATCTTTTATGACAAAGAAAATTCTTAAAAGGATGGGGGAGAGAGAAAAGGGTAGGGGAAAGAGAATGCTTGAATGTATAGCAAAGTATAACATTTTGATCATTATAACAATGAAACGAATCTTAAGTTTGAATCATTAATATCATTTACAACATTTATGATCAAGAATGAATGTAAGTAGAGAAACTTTTGCATACCTGCAGATGGTACAAAATTTCATGGTTAAGTTGAAGCCTCCCATCAACAATAAGATCCAAATATCTGTGTATCTATCTCAATCGAACCTCTAAACCCTTCAGAGCTGTCAATTTTTCCACTAACTTGTTATGCACAAAAGTCAAATTTTAGAGTTATGTCACCACTAAAAATAGAAGAAACGAAGCTTTGAAACCAAATCCACACACAACACAATGTGGCATTCATACAAAGCCATACAAAAACAAACTAAACTCAAAACATTGGAATGGAAACAACTAAATTATGATGCAGAAAGCATGGATTCGTGGTATAAAGAATCATTTTTCTACCACTATAGTGAAAAGTTAGCACTTTCTTTCATCTTTGCATATTGGTTTGATGCTTCAAACAATGCATTTCTTATATTGAAAAGTGCATTACCTTATTGAGCTTTTTTTTTTTAGAATGGTTTAATATTCTCTACTTAACAGGGCCAACCACATGATGATGTAAGATCATTTGGTCCCTCCACCCCACCCCCCCGCACATCACTATCAATTCCCCATACTCGATCATATAACATTAATCATTCATTCATCCATTAATAACATATACCATTCATTCATTCATCCATTAATAACATATAAAATTCATTCATTAACATATAATATTCATTAATTAACATATTCACATTCATTTTACACATGAATATAACATTCGCTTGGCCCCTCCCCTCACATCACTCTCAATTCCCCATACCCAATCATATAACATTAATCATTCATTCATCCATTAATAATATATAACATCTATTCATTAACATATAACATTCATTAATTAACATATTCACATTCATTCATTAACATATAATATTCATTCTTTCGCTTTACATATTATCAAAATATGGTTGTCATGATATGATTACAATCACTTTTTTTTTTTTGTTTATTTTTAAAGCAAAAATACAGCGGAGTATCATTCTCAAATCATTTTTCCCCTTCAATTGTTTTTCCCTCTACTTGTGATCTTAATGTACACCTAGTCATGTACTCACGACATGGACGCTGCTGCAAGGGGGGTCTACTGCAATAACAAAGAAATGTTAAATTGATATGTTTTATTATTATTGTTATAAGTATTTCATTAATTAAAAGAATATTAGAGTGGTTCTCTTTACCTCATGGGTCCACATCATGTTCCTAAACTTTTGTTATAGACTCATGCTCAACATGTTGAACACCCCAAACTTAACTGGCAGCTTGAAACACAAAAGGTTACATTAATTAATACACCCATTGAAATTAAATATGCTTTAAAAGAACATGAGAGTGGTCCTATTTAATTGATGGGGCCACATCATGTTCCTTAATCATGCTCAACGCTGATCACACCTCTACATGCTCTTAAAGTTGAAACACAGGTTACATTAATTAATACACCAATTGCAATTAAATATGTTTAAAAACCTTTAAGAGTGGTCCTAATCTCGATGGGCCACATCATGTTCCCCGATCTCTAGAAGCTGACCATGCCCAACATGTTGATCACACTCTACATGCTCTAGCACAAGATGCACACCATGACCTTAATCTCTGTGTTGTGCTCCACCCTCACCAGGCTGCATTCTAATTTCATGTGCAGTATTATCATTGCTTGATTGTTTAAAACAAATAGGCATGTAATTAATTTATGGTGGAAATTAATATTGAATAGATTGCACAAGTATTCAATTTTAAATAAACTTTATTGAGTTTATTTACCTACATGTCGGATGCAGTGGAATATTGTGTTTGCCCAATTAAGACTCTTAGGCATTCAACCACGACTCCATAGCCTTGCTAGAAGGAAATCTTCAGGTCATCTTCTGTGGGAACTCTGTTGAATTTAAAGCCCTACATTTTTGCATAATATTAAGATCATTAATTTGCTTCTATGGTGATAAAACCAAAATTGTTTTCAATTTATTATTTGGATACTATATTTCATTTATCGATACACCATGCAAGCACTCTTATATAACCACCAGAGCCAAGTTTGTGTTGCCCGTATTTTTCTAGTCTTGTCTTTGTTGCCTTCGATGTGTCGGGTAGCCTATGAAAAGTTTGAAATACGTTAGATTATGTAAAAAGAAAGAGTAATCAGTATATAATTACATTGTTGATAGCATCACATACCTTCCTTGGCTCGGTGGTGTCTTTCCTTTTTTCTTTTCAGCCTTCTCCTTTCCATCTGACACCAGGTCCTTCCACTCCCTCTCCAAAATCATGGGGGGATGCTCGTACTTTTTGTTTTTCTCTAAATGTGACCTATATTGGTCCCTCACATACTTTAGATAGGTACCAGCTTTCTTAAGGACCTTGGTTCGGTTGAATGTTTTATCACCGAACAACACAACTAAACGTTTAATGAGCTCATCTTTTAAATCTTGATTTTGGGCATTCCACCGTGTATGTATGGTGGGTCTGAAGAGCTCCAATTTAATATCACTTAGATGTTTATAAAAAACATCATTTCCTGCAAAATGATCATGGAATCAATAGTCTAAAAAGAGCGATCAATTAAGTAAATTTCAATTGGATTATATATAATAATAATTAAAACATTTTAAAATACCTGGGACCTTCTCTATCTTTATGGGAACAAAATCCTCAGTCACCACAAATGTGACCAACAATGTTCCCATACTAGTAATACAGGAAGATCCAAGAAATGCTACTAAAACATCACCAATACTAATGGCCTTTGCATCCCTAGGTACATGTCCTGACGCATGTTCTGGCATGTGTTCACTGCCAGAGGGTGCATTAATGGATGCTTGCATGGTATGTGTTGCTGACATTTCAGATGAAAATATAGGCACGAATGATGGGGTCAGATGATGTGATGTATGCATAAGAAGATTAGGATGGACACTTGTACCAACCCCTACTCCTTGGGAAACACTTGCAGTACCTTGATCATGGCCAGGAGCATCATGAGGAGGCAAATAATCTTATAAAAACAACACATATTTTAGATCATGACATAAAAGAGTACAAAATATAAAACCATGAATGAACTTATGTTATAATTAAAAACCTCATGACAACTTACTTGCGAGTTTTGTGATATCTCAGTCAATATTTTAACCCTCTCTCTTATCTCATCTATTTGAGGCACTATGAATATCAACTTAACGATTTCTTCATTGCATTTTTTTTGGATCTTCCTTATCATATCGAGAGGGTTTGTTGAATAAGCGATGTCATCATCATAAAATATTGACTGCACCTCACTATGGATGCTCTCATCTACTGCTGGTGCCTTTCCTCGATCAATCGACCAAAACAAGAATATTAAAAAAAATATCAAAATTAACCCAATAAACTTATGAAAAAAACATAATAATGAAGCATTTTGCTCGTATCTAATTTGTACAATTACAATGAGGTAAACCTGTCGGGTAGAAGCACCTAAAGATACATCGCAATCTGTGCTTTGTGCTAGAGCCTTCTTCGTATGATCAATGTCCCGCTGTGACAAAAATTAAATATAAAAAAATATTACCGAAATGAAACCAATAGACTTACAAAAAAAAATATAAGAATAAAATGGTATATTGGAGTCATTAATTGGAGGTTGGGTAAAATGGTACATAGTACGTACCACCCCCATAGTAACTGTGTTTGTAACTAAGAGATTCAAATTGTAATCGATTAGCAACTCTTCCCCTGCAGTTATTGATTTTATCGCACATACAAAAACACGGTTTCCCTCGCGTGCCTCGAATATGCAATTGGGTTGCTTATTTGTTGACCTAGGTCGTGTACTGTTTATAAACCCTACAATATTCCCTGATGCTTTTGGCCTTCCCTCAATGTACATAGCCACTCCTTTATTTTGATCCTTATCTTTAGTTGTATATAATTTGCTGACAGTGCATACCTACGCATACTTCGTGTATATCAAACCAGTTGCATCCAATATTTGTAACTATAATAGGATCCAACATACTCCATCTATTCAAGAATCCTTGTCGTAATAGACCTTTATGCCATCCATGCAAAATAGGCCCAAACCATGTAATGATGATGGTGCTATGCGATATATCCTCTTGTTGACACAAAAAATAGTGTTTATTGGAGGAAGCTCCTTGGGTACCCATTGTTTCCATAGATGTTTGTACCTCAAGGGAACTCCTTGATGTCAGCCTATGCTCTCATCATCATAAGAATGATGACCTCTTCTTCAGCAAGAAAAAATTCCATGCATTTGCTGCACTTTTCTTCTAATCTTTTGACCTCTAGTTGATCTCCCTCTTTTAGACCTACTACATGTCTCGCTTTCCTCTTCTCTTCCTGAATTTCTCTTGCTCGAGGAAGACATATCTGAAAAATACCTATTTGGTGGTACCTGCACTCATAAGGATGTTGGATGAAGTTCTTTCATGGTGATGTGATCCCAAGGTGACATTATGATTAATCTATCATTTCATCACTAGAATTTCACAGGTTATAAGGTAATCAAGTCTTGATAGATTGTAAGCTATTGTTACTACCATCCAAATGTGTCTATCACAAATCAAATCTACTTAACGTCTTAACTCCAAACTTTGTTACAAGTGTTAAATGTGACTATGGTCCACCAGTTACACAACCACAAGGCCTTCAAATGTATCTCTAATTGTAATCAAAGGATCTTTTCTCTTCATTCAAGTAAATAAACTTGAAGGGAAACACTAACAAGTGGTTTATTGGACACCTACATGACTAAAAATAGCAGCAAATTTACATTTAATTTCCATATGTCTAAGGTTAACGAGGAGGGAGGTGTGTACCAGGCCTAGTTAAGTCATCATAAGTTTACGCTTTACAATAATTTCTTTTAAGTCATATTAAATACCCTATGTCTAATCTCTGCTTAGGAGATTTTGGCATGCTCTTAAGGTAGGGATGGATTGATGAAAAGCTATTTCAAAAGACTTCTTCAGCCCCTTTCTCTCCATGGTATCTATAGAAAACATTACAGTGCTGGTCTTCTCTTATACAGTTGGACATGATTTAAAGAACTTAGCTAGGAATTATTCATTTAACCTAAGGTTTTCTCATAATGCCATCATTGAAAAGTATGATCAAATTCTTCTATTATGAAGAATTGGTCTATGTGCCTCTAGTAATCACTATAAATGTTTGTAAGGATAAAATGACTAATTGCATCAAGTAGGAGAGAATCAACTTTGAGTTCTTCAAAGATTATATTCCTCTATTCATAATTTTTAAGGGTTGTGTGTGGAGGAGGTTATCACTACCAAGAAGGGAGGAGACCTTTCCTTGTATTCTTTTATAATTTTCATTATTCTTATTTATTTTACACCTACATTTACAAATACACATACATATGCATTTACTGTTTTCATTTATTTCTCATGTAGTTTAATAGTTTGATCGATTTCATATTATATGTGTTGAAGACTTTAGAATTTCAATTACATTAAATTATGGATATGTTGTATCTATAACACTACAAAACCATATGCTCTTTGCATTTACACTTGCATTTAGAAATACACATTTATATACATAGATATAGATTTCTTTAATGATATGTTGCATTTATTGTTATAGGAGAGCATCAAGTAATTGCATTTACATTTACATTTAAAAATACATATACATACATATGTGTGTGTGTGTGTGCATATCATTTATATTCAATGTTCAGAAACAACCCATTAGGTGAGTGCATACATGGGTAAAATTCATAAATCCTTATCTACATACATGTTTTGTTGGAAACCTAGGCTTGAACCTCTCATTTCACATGTTTTCTTCACAAAAATATTGAGGATAGCACCTATACCTTCTTTATTTCTCTTCCTACACCCTATTCATGCATCCTACAATTACAACGGTATCCATGGGGCCTCTTACACAAGCTACAATAATCACAAAAAGTGTAAGAGCCACTTTATATCATGTTTGGACTACAAAACCCTGAAAAATAGGGTAACTCAGATTATGATTTGTTGGTGAGCTGTATGGACAAAATCATTAGCACCAGCTCATTCTTGGAGTCTTTTGAAAGAGAAGTGAATCAGGTGGTAGTTAAGTACAAACCTTATTGTGTCAAGGTGAATGAGGTGATCAATTTTCATTGGCCAACTGATGAAGAGTACAAGGTGGTCCAATTAGCTGGTGACATGTGTGCTTTCTGGCTCGATGCTTGTTTGCTCCTCCTTTTTCTATAAGAAGGATTTCAAGGCGGAAAATACGGGTTAGCAAGTTAGATATTACAGTTGAGTCTAGATGAAGTTGCAGAGAAAATTGTAAGAATCGATGGTTTTAGGGGAAAATACAATTTAGGATTTTAGTCATTAAAGTAGTAGGTTTTGAATTCATGGGATTTGATGTTTAATGATAATCTTGAATTGATATGATTAATTCAACCTGTATCTCTCTCCATTGTACAAGCATATTTGAATTTTGAATAAAATGATCAAAAGGTTGTTTAGGATTCATCTCACTATTGTGGTGAAATGTATGATTCTTGTTTTAGAGTTTAATTCAAGGAATTAATTAAAATGCTTGAATGGGATTGTAGGTGGATATGTTTTGTATAAGCTATTTTATTTTTTTTGTCTTATCTTATACCATTTTATGAGAATGGGGGTGCCAATGTACGAGAAGATCTTTGGAAACTAGGCATGAAAATTGAAGGTTAAAGAGAATGGGAGTGCAAAACTTACAGTACTCATTGCCCCCTTGGTCGTTGATTTTCTGTGAGCGCCCTCAACCTCATCCTCGACGCTGGAATTGACCTTCTTTTCACTCCTCCAAACTCTTCCTCGGCGCTGATATTGACCTTATTTTCCCTCCTCCAAAATCTTCGTCAGCACTGGTATTGACCTTGTTTTAACTCCAAACTCTTCCTCGGCGCTGGTATTGACCTTGTTTTCACTCCTCCAAACTCTTCCTCGGCACTGGCATTGACCTTTTTTTCACTACTCCAAAATCTTCCTCAGCGCTGGCATTGACCTTTCACTTCTCCAATTTGATGAGCTACAACATGGTTTCGTTAGCTTTTACAGTATGTTAATCAAGTTCAAAATTTTGGCACCATTTAGCTAGGTTTTAATATTCTACAATATAGTTAAGTATATATTAACTATATTATACATAATAAATAATATAATTATTCAACTTATTATAATTAGATATTATATTCTTTAACAAAATTATTAAATACGTATAAAAATATTATAATTAATAATTAATAATAAGTATATTTTTATATAATTTACAAAATATAATTAATATAATATATATTTAATATAATAGTAATATATATTAATGTGAGAGAGAGAAACTAAAATTTTATTGGTTGTTTCATGTCAACAATCCAAGGATGTCATGTGTCCTTGGGGAGTTATGCTCAAGGTAGCATGCCATCTAATTAAAGATATGATAGTTCTCCTTTAAGAACTCTTCAATGTACCCATTGCACACTTAAGGAGACAAAGATAAATATAGGGAAGAAAATATAGAGAGAGAGGGAGATAATGAAAAGCATACAAATAGAAAGGGAGACAAAGAGATTGAGAGGGGTATAGAGATAAAGAGGTAAGGATGAATATATAGAGATATTGGGAGGGTGATTGATATATCTCTCCCTATCACTCTCTATATCTCCCACCTCTTCCCCCCTCTATCTATTGAGATATCTCTCCCTCTCCCCCTTTCTCTCTCATTCACTCCGTCTCCCCCTCCATCTCTCCTACTCTATATCTCTATCTCTATTTCTCTTTTTATCTCCCTCTTACTCCTCTCTATATACCCGAGAGTAATTAGGAGGTGGAGGGTGGGCGAGAGAGAGAGAGAGAGAGAGAGGGAAAGGGAGAGAGAGAGATGGAAAGGGAGAGATATATATAGAGAGAAATAATTAGGAGGGGGAAGGAAGAGGGGAAGAAGGGGAGGGAGAGAGGAAAGGGAGAGAGGGAGAGATATAAATAGAGAAAAATTAGGAGGAAGGAAAGAGGGAAGAAAGGGGAGAGAGAGGGAGGGAGGGAGGAGGAGGGAGAGAGAGAGAGAGAGAGAGAGAGAGAAGGAATAGAGGAAGGGAGGGTTAAGGGTAGAGGAGTAGAGGGTTTTTAAGGGTTTAAGGTTAAGAGTTTAGGGTTTAGGGTTAAGGGAGAGATAGAGTGAGTGAGTGAGAGAGAGACTAAGAGAGGGAGAGGGTGGGATATTGAAGATACTTGAGGGAGAGAGGGGGAGGGAGGGGAGTGGGAGATAGAGGAGTGAGTAGGTAGAGTGAGAGAGAGAGACCTAAGAGGGAGAGGGGGTGGGATAGTGAAGATAGTTGAGAGAGAGAGAGAGGGAGGGAGTGGGAGAGAGAGACAGGAAGGGAGGGTTAAGAGTAGAGGGTAGAGGGTTTATTAAGGGTTAATGGTTTAGGGTTTAGGGTTAAGGGGAGAGAGATAGAGGGAGTGAGTGTGAGAGAGAGAGAGACCTAAGGGAGGGAGAGGGGGTAGGATATTGAAGATGCTTGAGAGAGAGAGAGAGGGAGGGAGTGGGAGAGATAGAGGGAGGGAGGGGTTAAGGGGTAAGATGGTTTTAAGGGTTTAAAAAGGTTAAGAGGTGGAGGGATAGAGATAGAGGGAGTGAGTGAGTGAGAGAGAGACCTAAGAGAGGGGAGAGGGGGTAGGATATTGAAGATAGTTGAGAGATAGAGAGAGGGAGGTGGGAGTGGGAGAGAGATATAGGGAGGGAGGGTTAAGGGTAGATGGTAGATGGTTTAAGGGTTTAAGGTTAAGGCTGGAGGGATAGAGATAGAGGGAGTGAGTGAGAGAGAGACCTAAGAGAGGAGGGAGAGGGTAGGATATTGAAGATGATACTTGAGAGAGAGAGAGAGGGAGGGAGTGGGAGAGAGATAGAGGGAGGGAGGGTTAAAGGTGGGGGTAGATGGTTTAAGGGTTTAAGGTTAAGGGTGGAGGGGATAGAGATAGAGGGAGTGAGTGAGTGAGAGAGAGACCTAAGAGAGGGAGAGGGGGTAGGATATTGAAGATAGTTGAGAGATAGAGAGAGAGAGAGGAGGGAGTGGGAGAGAGATAGAGGAGGGAGGGTTAAAAAGGTATGGGAGTAGATGGTTTAAGGTTTAAAGGTTAAATTAAGGGGATAGAGATAAGAAATTGAGAGTGATTGAGAGAGAGACCTAAGAGAGGGGAGAGGAGTATGATAGTAGAAGATAGTTGAGAGATAGAGAGAGGGAGGGAGTGGGAGAGAGATAGAGGAGGGAGGGTTAAGTCTTAGAGGGTAGATGGTTTAAAGAGGTTTAAAAAGGTTAAAAGGCTAGAGGGATAGAGAGATAGAGGAGTGAGTAAGAGTGAGAGAAAAGACTAAGAGAGGGAGAGTAGGAGGAGAGACTTGAGAGAGACACGAGAGAGGGAGAGAGAGGGGGTAGGAGGGAGAGATTTGAGAGAGAGAGAGGGTAGAGGGTTTAAGGGTTTGGGGTTTAAGGGTTAAGGGTTAATGGTTTAGGGTTTAGGGTTATGGGTAGTGATGGAACTTCAAAGTTTTTTTCTCTGTGTTCTATTTTATAAAAATAACACATATGGACTAATAGTTGAACACAAAAAATCTATTTGTTGTTATAGAAACAACACATAATGATTTAAAATACAACTTATATTGAACACATATGGACTAATAGTTGAACACAAAAAATCTATTTGTTGTTATAAAAATAACACATAATGATTTAAAATACAACTTATATTGAACAAAAATGGACTAATAGTTGAAAACTAAAACTTTTTGAAAATCCTTTACATTTAATGGGAAAATACATGTTATTTATTGTGTGCTCACCTTTTATATTTGTAATAGGACAAACTATTAATATAAAATTATCCAATGCTTGTACTGATGGAACTTCAAATTTTGTTCCTAATGTTTTCACTCATGCCCTGCCTTATGTCACTGGTCTTTCATGGTGTTGGAAAATTTCTTAGGGTTGGGGTTTTAGCTTTGTCTTCATCTTAAAACCTTGTGTTTACCTAATGCCTTGGTTGGGATCTATTTCACCGTTACCTTTTTTGAAGGGTTTTAAAAACATCTTATGCCCCATCATTTTGTCTAGGCCTGGTCCCTTTGGTCTTAATATTTTATTTCCTTCGTGGGTTTTATTTTCCTAAGTCCTGGTTGGCCCTTTGCTGAACGGTTTTAAAAAAACTTATGTCATTGTTTTCCATCTGCCTAGTAATGTCCCCTTGCCCTTTAATGAATGTTTTATTTTTCAGAAGGATGAAATTCACGTTGTTGTCGATCAAAATGCCTTCAAGATCAACGGTTTCCTGCCATCCCGTGATCGGGAATTGTAGGATGGCGATATCGTGAGCGGGAGACACGTGTCCCATTTGGGGATCAAATTTGCGTGACTGTTCATCAACTGCCCTTTGATCTGAGTTGTTCCCCGCCATCCCGCAATGGTGCTTTGGTTGATTGCGAAATCACGGGCGGGTGCCACGTGGACTATACAAGGTGGGGCTCGAGGAAATTTTTATGCGATATATTTTAAATGTTTCATTACTTCCAAAGCAAGACATTTAAAATTAAATATTTGACAAGGCTGGGGGGAAATTCATTAAAAATGAGCAAAAACGGAGAAATTAGGGCAACTAGTGATTTTAATGGTATATTAAAAAAAAATCATATTTTGATAGTTGAATACATTCAAAATATTTCTAATATATTTCTAATTTAAAAAATATATTATTTAATTTTTTAAATATATATTTTTTATTTTTTAAAAAATATATTATACATACAAAATTACATAGTGAATAATAGATAATAGATTTTGGTGAATATATCTAGGTATGTTAATATATGCTAGAAAAACTAATTTTAATTAAAAAACTTACTAACATCATTAAAAGGTAAGTTTATAATTATAAAAATTTAACATTAGAATTATTTAACATTTGAAATAGAAAATTTAAATATTATATTATAATAGTTTATAATTTACTTATATAGTATTTTGGATAATAGAAGCAATTTTGATTGATTTAATATTTTCTAAGTTCATTATTGAATTTAAATCTTATAAATACAATTATATATCTTTAATCAATATTATAATTTAAAAATAATAATCAATATTGAACATCTTAGATTTAAGTATAACTTAAATATTAAAAAAATTAATGTATAAGTTTATAAAATATAATATATATTTTTTAAAATAAAGATTTAAAGATTATTATATATGTATATTTAAAGATCCATAGAATTATCTTTTTAGCTATGGGGGTGTATAGTTAAAATTTTATTTTATAATTTTATCTTATCTTATCTTTTTAACAATTTTGGTATCTACATAATTTGTTTTCTATAAGTATCATGTTGTATACTCTTACATGGAAGGTAGTGTTTTTTCATGGGCTTAATAAGTTTTAATATTTTTTAGTCATTTTAAAGATTTTTATTTTTTTATAAAGTAGGTATATTTAGACTTTTGATGGCTTATGTACAATTATGCACATTCTTTTAAATTTATTATATTTTTTGCAATATCATGTTATTCTTGATTAATCACATTATTTGTTTGTCATTTTTATTTGTTTTGTTGAAAAATATTTTATTTTTACTTTACATCTATGATAATTTCAAAATTATCAAATTTCAAAATTATAAATAAAAACTTATTTTTATTAATCTCTTGAGAAGTCACATTAGGTCCTATTTTTGTAAGATTTAATAACTATCTAAATAGCTATTTCTTTCCTTTTATTTCTATAAATGTGTCCCATGTCTCTATTGAAATTTATGAGATGTGTGTGTAATTCTTAGCACAACACTCTTAGAGATTAGGATTTATTTTCACATTTATCTATTTTCTTATTGTTCCTATTAGTGGCTAATTAAATCTTCATTGAAAACCTACAAAGAGCTTGGGTCCCTCAATCTCAAAGCTTGTCTAATTTCTTGATGAGAATCATTCACATTGATTCCCAATATTGTGCTCCTTGCATGATACATTTATAAAATGCATTTGGTAATTTAGTATGTGGTTGAAATATTAGAGTAACAACAAATGGTTCTTTTCATTTTTGACACATGATTGGCCATTTTTACTATGTTAAATTTTTATTTTCACTTTTATTTTCATGGTTTTCATGTTGTCAAATTTTCATACCCATTTACCGTTAGCATAAATGACCCAAGAATTTAATAGAATGGACTACTCATATAATACCTTGCATTATGGAGCTCAATTCTCTGATATATTACGACTTATCAAATCCTTTGTAAATAATTGTAAACTTATGACTCCATTTAAGCATTTAATTGATTTTCTTGAATCAAAGCAAAAACATAGACACACAATTGAACAAATTCTCAAAAGAAGAATGACAACTTCATTAACATTTCATTCAAAATTCACTCAAATAAACATAAGGAGAGAAAATATATTAGAATTATACATTTATTCATGCTTATAAGTCATATCTGCATACAATTTAGATAATTTGCATATATTCATCCAAAGAGCTCAAAGCAGGGCTATCCTATTCTATTAGTCCACTTGGGGTTTTTAACAACGATGGCACCATAGATATCACTTCCTCATCAAAGGGCCGGATATCTTTCTACCCATATATTCAATAAAACCTAGCTAGAGCTTTCATTAGTTTTCTCCTACAAATGAGCCATGAATTCCCTTTTATATGACAAGGGAGCAACAAGCTTCGGGCTCAAATGTAATTTCACCACAAATTTTCATTTGAACAAAATCTCCATTGCATTTGAATTTCATTTCAAAACTTCCCACATGTTGAATCTGCAAAACATAGTGGCGCACGAACTAGGGAATGCTAAAAGGATAGGGAACACAAATTTTCATCAAAATCCTTTTGTTGCTAGGCCATGCAAAAAAACCAGGCAACCAAATTTCCACAAAGGTACACCACAACAACTTCTTATACACATCCACTTCTAGTTGTTGCCCAATACAGTAGACCCTCAGCCTCCTCTTCTTTCTTGTCCTTGCCCAATACGGTTCTAGTCTATCCGCTTGGGGTTTTAATAGTTGATGTGCCCACAGATATCATTTCCTCATCAGAGAGCAGACCATGATTGAAGCGACTTAAATACTGACAGTAGTCTAAGTCGGTCTCGGTTACATCATCAAAAGTGTTGCTCGTAAGGTCAATGGGCGAGTGTTGGCATCCAGAGGAGCCATGCCCATACCTTATTTTCCTACCAACACTAGTAATAGAGCACGCCGACTGCTTTCCTTTGTCATCTACCAGTTGAGTAGGAATGTCCTAGAATTGAACCCTTCTACTGCACCAAAACAATAGAAGGTTGCAATTCCAGGACATTGCTGCTCAACCAAAGCACCTTCCTGAATAGTAGGACCGAGCTTTTGTGAGCTCAAACGAACAGACCTCCTTAATGACTTACTCATTTTCTCTTCTTAAATAAGCACTCAAACTTGATTAGACTCAGCCCAAAAAGTGCTCTAACTGCTACAAGAATGACACTATTAGCAGTTCATTCCTCTTGTATTTATTGTGTGAGGTAATGGCAACCTTCATCAATGCTTAGTAAATATGCATGTGCAAACATGGCAATTTGGCAACGTATGTACTATCACCGTTTCACTAGAGCTGGATGAGAATCCAAAGATCACCCTTCATGATTTCCAGCAACAACATATTCACACAGATTGAGATCAACGTGACTACACAAGCAAGGAATAATTCATTAATACTTCACCAACCTTCATCTTCCTCCTGTGCGCTAGCAGGGAACAACAGAGATTTACATTAGCTTTTGATCTTAGTTGTCAATCTAAAACCACGGGTTATGAGCTCAATAGTGGAGATTGGGCCCCACATTCCATACAAGACATACATTTGCCTTTTGTTGACCTCGCACGAAATAACAGGGCGACACCTTAGGTCTGCAAGTTGGCAGGGTACGATCAAGATCTTCTCCCATATCTTTGAATCTAGAAAACCTACACATTGCATGGTTAGTATTTAATGAAAGGCTTTGGCTAAGCCGTCGGTGACATGACCAGTGGAGTTAATGGCTTAGGCTTACGTCACCGAATTAAAATTAAAACCCAACTTTGATTTTAATACTTTATTTCCTTCGTAGGGTTTTATTTCCTAAGTCTCGGTTGGCCCCATTAAATTCCTATCCCAACCCTAACAAGAACAAATCATTAAGCTAAGGAGTGTATTTGTTGTTATAACTTTAGTTCTAGAGAATTCTTAATTACCAATTCTTATTTGTGCATTTGTATATGAATCCAATTGAATGTCTTTCCATATCATTATGGAAAATTTTATTATTGCAACCCTAACTCTAACACTAATTAAACC
>VDFB02281492.1:414196577-414425964 GCA_007258455.2 Sequoia sempervirens
TCCACTTCTCTTTTTAATGAATGTTTTATTTTGCAAGGGTTGATTTAGTGTTGTTGTTGATCTATTTCCTGTAGATATCAACAGCGATCGCCATCCCGTGATCAGAAATTGAAGGATCGTGAAATCACGGGCTGGTGCCACGTGTCCTATCCGGGGGATCAAATTTGAGCTATCACTAACCAACTACCATTTGATCTAAGCCATTCCCTGCCATCCCGTGATGGTACTTGGGTTGATTGCGAAATCATGGGCAGGCGCCATGTGTCTCATCCGATGAAGCCTAAAGAGTAAAGGAAACACTAGCCGGCTTTAAATGTATTAAGGGGCGGGTTACTAAAGTGTTCTCGAGATGCACATGTTCTAAATCGACGAATATGTTATAATCTCACTGGAAAAGCTGCTTGAAGGTTAACGACATGGCTGATGACTGTGTTAAAGGAACGAGATCAACGACGCCCGCTATCTCGCTATCAGGGATTACAGGGATCGCGATATCACGGGCAGGTGCCATGTGCCATTCCTAAAGGATGAAATCTACGTGACCATTGATGAACTGTCTCTTCAAGATTGATGGTGCCCGCCATCCTGTGATTATGAATTTTGGGATCACGATGTCGCGGGTGCCTGCCACGTGTCTCATCCAATGAAGCCTAAGGAGTGAAGAAAGTGTTTGCTAGTTTTAAATGTATTACGGGGTAGATTACTAATGCGCTTGTAAGATGCACGTATTTTATTTCAACACAGATGTTATGATTTTAAGGGAAAAGCTGCTCGACAATTAAAGGAAAGGATGATGACCATTTTTGAAGGAGCGGGATTTATGGTAAAAAGATTGACGCTACCCACCATCTCGCGATGGTAAATCAAAGGATTGTGATATCGTAAGCAACCACCACGTGGCATTCCTTCGCAGCGTATGACATAGTGGGCCCCTTTATTTTCGTGTTGGCGATTATATTAGCTTGTTTTGAAGATGGTCATCGATGATTTGATCAAACTGAAGGATCAATGAATCAAATTTAAATATGTATCAAATTATGTTTGGAGTTGTTCGTGCACCCCACGAGTGAGCTTTAATGGTGGATGATACATCTGCTGGCAGAATTTGATCAACATAAAATCAATTTACTCATCTCATTTGTATCACAAATCATCCAAGTATTTCATGAAAATAGTTTCAGAGCCAAAGGTGAAATTGCGAGCAGCTATAGCTAGAAATTGGAGTTTGTGCGAAAAAAGCCGTGAGTTAATTTTCTCTGTTTCCCAGTCATTCTGCACCTAAATTTGGGAAGGGGGGTCTACTATGCTTGTCACTAAAATTTATTTTTAAGGCTATTGTTTAATCATAAATTGTGAGAAATTGTGGTATTTTTACTCTGTAATTTCCTATCTCTGCTTAGTCATAGCCACTTGAAGTGTAACATTGTAGTGAGGCCCTAGTTTGTCTAAAATAGTGCCAACCAAGCAGCACTTTGGCCACATTGAGTATTTGAAAAGAAAATTGTACAATGATTTCTTAGATCAATTTCCATTATCAACAAATGACAAAAAGAAAGGTTTGGTGTTGATGCAAGGGAAAATCCTAGGGGAGGGTTTGGTGTGTAATAATTCCAACATTGTTGATGCTAGGGTTCCACTCACATGCTTAAAAATGTTCAGATTATGGTATGGATAGAGGAATTTTCCTCATCCTTTTTCAAATGGATGGATGTATGACATGGGAAAGCTGGTTGTTCCAAATGTGTTCCCTGATGTGGACTTACTTAGAGTAGTGGCCATAAGATATGACCCTATCACATGGGTAATCAGAGATAATGATGGAGGGGTTCTATTGGAAATTAGTGATATGTTAAATCGGACTTTGATTTGAGTGAGCCAAGTGACTTGGTTCCTATTAATCTTGAAGAAATGAAGGAGGAGTATGCAAAATTGAAATCTCTTGTTAGGTTGGTAAGCTTCCACCCTTATCCGGTTTGTGGGATTCACATTTCACATCACCTAGTGGACCGGAACCCTTCGATTGGAATTGTTTTGGAAAGCCTTTCCTGGCTAATTTCTATTCACTATGTCAGATTTTGGGTTTCAACCTTGGTGCAGTAATGTCGATTACATACATGTTCATGGGGGTGCAAATACAACACCCTAACTCCTCTGTAACATATGAATTTTCTTCTTTTTTGGTGGAGAGGATAGATGAAGGACTGCCGAAGCTGCAAAATGGTGATACTAGTACTGAATTCTTTTGGTATTCCATGTTGATGCATATGTTCTTATTTAGGAATGTTGATTTCTTTGCTGAGAAGATGAACTTAAGACAATCAGTTAATGGAGAAAGATTGCTAGTACAGATATGGGATGCAAATTTGTCCTGTAATAAGGAAAGCACCAGTTATGTGCAATTTGATAATTGTTTTGCTACAAGATTGAGGGCTAGATTGATGGTAAATGTACCTAGGATCCCTGAGGAAGTGCATGATTTCCTTAGGCCGAAGGAGAGAAAACCAGAATTAAGGGTTTTACATAACTGGGGTGACATTATCTCATATTCAATCAACATTGTCCTGAGAATATATGGATTTCAAGGAACCCCTCACATACTGCCATACAATGTGCCACCAAGACTAGGGTTTGCAGAAGTTATGTGGTAGATGGGGTGTATTCATGAAGATAACCTAACTAGAAAGGGGAAGGGAACATTATTCCCTGATTATACAGTAGTGTCTGAATTTATATTTTCAAAGGGAGGCTGGACACATTTTGACAAATTCTTTGTTGATTACCATTTGAGATTTGGTCTAAGGCAACATGATCCTGAAGGTTTCTTTTCTTTTTTCAGACAAAGAATAAAAGGTGGAAAATTTGCACATGAGTTCAATTTACCTGAGGATCTGATTAGGAATGTATTTGATTTAAATAGATAGAAATTGAACAAGGAAAAGTAGATATCTTATAGTAAGCTACTGGATATTGTGCATGAAATGGATATGAAGTATGATCCATTGATGGAATTCACTCCGTACCACAAGAGAATTTATTTTTTAATGAATAATTTCAAGGAGATAATGGACACCTTGACAACCAAAAAGATAAATTTAAGGCTAAGTCTGGATATGCAAGGACAAAGTGATATGCCAATTGAAACAAGGCTAGTATGTCAGCCTACAGAAAGGCGACCCATCTATGGGAGGAAAAGGGATGCTGGTAGTGATGAGGAAGAAGTAGACATAAAAAGGAAGAAAATAATGAAGGCACCTTCATGACCAGGCCCAAAATTCAAAGTACCTAGGGCTGTCAAAATCATTGAATTAAAATCTTCACCAGAGCACAGTCCCCCACCACCACCACCTGAGCCAAGCCCAAAGAGGCAAAGAACTGATCACCTACCTGAGGATCTCACAGATGAAATTATTGTTACTGATCAAGACATGTAGGTTGGTATGTCATCCCCTCCTAGGTCAGCTGAATTGGTTCTATCCGATTTGGATATGAAGGGTAAGAGTGTGCAGGATGCAAGAATGGAGGCTTACAAGGAGTTCTTAGATGACAATGCATTTGTAAAGACTTTTATATTTTTGCAATTGGCATGGAGGATGAAATTTGAGGAATATCAAAATAAATGCAAGGAGAGAAGAGAACTAAGGCCTAACAGGTCAGATCAGGAGAATGATGAAGAAGTGAAAGCTGAACTAATGGAAGAGTTCAAAAACATCACTCCTAAAGAAGGAAGACAACTAGTGAATCAGGCTAGTGTTTTGATTTTTCCTGAATGGGACATCACAAATTCAATGGCTTTCAATGCCATTATAAAGTCCAAGAATCCTTTTGAGTTAGAAGAGATAAGGAGTGATTACCAAAGAGCTCTGCAGCCCGATTGAAGGAATATGAGGACCTTGGCAATTTGGGCATTGGCTCCACAAGGAAGAAAGCCAGACATTGCTGATATTAATCCAAATTTCAAAGGAGGATTAATAATAAAGAGGGCTTCAGAGACTACAACAACCAAAGCCACTAGTTTAACTATGAATGTGGCCAAGTTGGCCCAAAATACTGCTAAAAGGGAGGAGGCTAACATACAAAAGAGCCTAATGGAGAAGTATAACATTTTAATTGAAGAATATGGTAAAATACAACAGAGGAATGTTGAGCTGCAAATTGAAGTAGAAAGGTTCAAGTATAGACATACTGGGGAAACATCCAATGCTCCAGGAACCAACAGATTACCTCCCACAATAGGGTCAATGCTTCCTACTTCTCCAAATTTTTCTACACCAGGGTCTCCCATTCAAAATCCTACTCTTACCCCTCCTCTAGAACAAGTTGATGAAGAAATAGAGTGCTCTGTTGATCCAAAAAAGTGGCAGCTCATGCAAAAAATTGATCAATTACAGACATCACTAAGGGTAAAAGAGGAGGGTTTTCTTTCAAAAGAAAAAGAAATTGTTACTATTGTTTTGGAGCATTTAAATGAAAAGGTGGATAATAAACTGCCCTCTATACATTCTTTATATTCTTTGCTATTTGAAGCAATAAAAAATATTGATAGGGATCATGGAATAGTGATTCCAATAATTCAAAATTGGATCCCTAGGGAAAATGATTTAGATGTTATGAATAAAGCCTCAAGGTTTGATGTAAATAACAGGCCCCAATCATTGAATCCTCTTATATATTAGTTAAAATCATTGCAAGGTTTTAGGCCTTACGGATGATCTAAGTAGGAAGATTAGAGGTGGTAAAGAGCTTCAATGATTGGGGGTAACCTGCTTTGTTACGATATAAGCGATGGTAATCAGAACACTCCAACAATGGCAGGATCAAGCAAGTAAAATCATCAATAATCAAATTAAAATAATTTGTGATGACTTAGATTATGATTTGTTGGTAAATTTTATAGATAAGATTATTGGTACAGGCTCATTTTTGGAATCTTTTGAAAGAGATGCTAATCAGGTAGTGGTAAAGTATATGCCTTATAGTACAAAGGTAAATGAGGTGACTAATTTTGACTAGCCAACTAATGAAGAATACCAGAGGTGGGTGGCTAAGTATTTGAATGATGATGAGTAAAAAGAGTGGGCTACCGATAGGTGGTAAATCAGATGCTGCGGTTACAACGTTTCCAGTTTTGTATGGATGAATTTCTTGGCATGGGTTTCGCATGGTTTTTTGTTATTGCATCAACCTTCCTCTGCCGACATGATGAACAAGAATATGCTCTAGGATGATTGCTATTGTAACAATTTTTGAACAAGAATATTTTTCAAGGTGGTGGCTTTTGTAACAAATTTTGGAATATCACCAGGTGCTCCAATTGACTGGTGACAGGTGTACTTTCTGATCTGGTACTTGTTTGCTCCTTCATTTTCTATAAGAAGGATTTCAAGGCCAGAAGTACGGGTTAGCAAGTTAGATAATTTTTGTCGAGTCTAAGTGAAGTTGCAGAGTGAATTGTAAAGTCCGATGGTTTTAGAGAAATGCAATTTAGGTTTTGAGTCATTATGTAATAGGTTTTGAGTTCATAGAGATTTAATGTTATATAACAATACTAGACAGAGTTGAAATGATAAATTCAATCTCATGTCTCTCCATTGTACACACATATCTGAACTTTGAATAAAATAACTAATGGTTGTTTCATTCATCTCACTGTTGTGGTGTGTATGATCCTTATTTTAGCTTTAATTCAATGAATTAATTAAAATGCTTGAATAGGATTATGGCGGATTATATGTTATTATAATGTTTGATACAGTATTCCGGGTTAGAATGCATCTTACGATAAAATTGTAATGCAATATTGTCGAGGGGATCTTATATGCTGATGTATTAAATCTATTTTCAAGCCTCTAGATGCTTACATGGGTGACTCTACCAGCTAGATATACTTGGAATAAGTTGTAATTATTAGGTAGTTTAGTATTTGTTTGTCTTTGCCTAGAGCTTGCTACAAATTACCTGATCATTATTTATATACAATGGATTGTGTTTAGTTATCTCATGCTCCGGATAGTTGATATTGTCCTATGAACATCGAGTCCTAGTTGATATTATCTTATAGAGTGTTGAGCCTATTAAGTGAGATCATTAAGCTATTATTAATGTTGTTTATAATAATGGTGTAGAGGTTGTAAACACATTAAGGGATCCTCAGTCTTATGAGAGCCGAAGTGTATGATGCTTTTAAAGTCTATACATCCAATTGGTCCAAGTCCTTCGAACTACCTTCGATTGGAATTGGCAATTCCATAGGTATATTAGAAGACAAGCCTAGTTACATTGTAAAAAGAACCAACATACACGTCAACCACTGACCAACCACCTCTACAGCTAACTTTTTAATCTTTTATGATCATGACATAAAACACACTAATTTCAAGGTTGTTAACATCACTATTGAAATGTTTTAATTTTTGACCTTTCAAACATTAAAAAGTACATCATTAAATTAATTATGTAATGGCAAAATTAAAAACATCATGGAATTAGTGTCTTAAACCATGAAGTCAAATATAATTCTATCAAAATTAATATCAAATAGATAATATAATCGCATAACTTATACATTTCAATGTCATTGATCTTCTTCATCATCCAACTCTTTTTTTGTATCATCCGATCTAGATTCGACATTGTAAGGATTGGTCATATCATCATCATCATCATCGATATCAGTTTTGATAATGTCATCATCCACACGGATGTCATATTCATGAACATTAACTCCTACATCATCATCATCTAGTTCCTCCTCTTCGACATCTTTGTTAGGGACATCATCAACTAACCATTGATTCTAATCATCATCTACATCATCTTCTAGTTCTTTGGTATCTTCTTCTTCCACCACATTATACTTTACCGGCCTTCCTCTTGGATCATGTCTAACAACAAATGACCAACCCGGTTTACCTAGAACCTCTAAGTAAAATAAATGCTCACATTGGCTTGGAAGAACATAGGGCTCATTTCCAGCTTGCTCAATAACCCTTGTATTAACCTTGGTAAATCCATTATCATGTTCAATAATAGTTCTCTCAGGATCATTTTCATTCAATCATATCATGTACCATAGGACAACGAACAAAATTAATCTAAAGGACTTAAAGTCACAATCAAGTATATCATCCAAAATCCCATAGTATCAATTTTCTAAGACTTATGGATGTATGTCGCTTCTAGATGAAACATTAGTCACCTAAAAGACTGCAGTTATACCAGAATCACAAGTTTTCTTCATGTCATCCAACATTTTGATTTAAAATTTACAACCATTGCACCACATAGCCTTGTGGTGTTTCAACTACAATATGTCAAACATGTAAAAATTATTGCAATATCGTCAGTTGATAAACATATTTATTCTTGGCCGAATGTATGCAAAGAAAACAATCTCAAGATACATATACATCAATATACTTGAAAATAATTAAATAATATGGGTGATTAATATATTTATACGTACCTTTTTATCTCTTAAACCATATGTGAAATCAATTTCCCTTTGTGTAACATTGGAATCTCCATTACGATGAGCTTCTGTAATGGTACGCTATGTTAATGCGCCTTGATTGATGACATCATTCAATCCATACTGTCATCCAATCAAGATTGTTGGTGACGTACAAATGTAGTGCATCCCACTCTTGACCAACTGTACCAAAATAAATTGAAATTCACAAATGACGTATAATTACTGAAATACCACAGTATACGACCTTAATTTATAATTGATGTATATTGAAGATTAAAAATTAAATAAGTACAATATACATAAAAACCATATGTAAAATGCATTCCAACTAATCTCCATGACCATCTTATAATTACCTCACTTTCCTCAATCTACCTTTCCCCAACAGGTACTCCCCTTCGAATTTGTTAATAGAGTTGGGATCCCAAATGTGATCTACATGGATCTTTGCTGAAAATTTAGGAAGATATTCACTAATGTACATCATGGTTTGGTATACCATATATCCCTCCACCATAGAACCCTCAGGATGCTCTTTGTCTAACCAAAGCCTTCAAAAATTTCAATTGTCTCTCAACCATCCACATTGGCCTTGTGTGTACAGGTCCACACAATTCAATCTCCTCAACTTGGTGTATGAGGTAGTGTTCTTGTGCATTGAAAAATGTTGAAGGTACACACTTTTGCATTTCACACATTAGACGAGGAATTTTTCTCTTCCAATAATTTATATCTTCTTTATGTATTTCTTTAGATGATGGCCATCATTACAAGTGATTCAAGGATTACCAAATATATTAAGCAGTTGCAAATATATAATATATTTGCATAACAAAGTAAAACAAATGCATTATAAAGATGTATACAACGAATTGAACAAATCTTGCTACTTACCATTTTATTTTCCAGATCTATAAGCATTATTGTCAAAGTTTTCTGGGAGAGATAGAGGTAGAACGTACTGCAACAATTATAAAATGATCTTTTCATTATTTTTCCAAAAGTAGTAAACACAATACACTGAAATGTACATGCATTATACAAGTGTATATAATATACCAGAATAATTACCTTAATGAAGGTATGCCAATCATGCGTTTTCATCCCTTACCCAAATTCACCTTTCTTTGTAATTATATTGTTTATGTTCACAGCAAATCCTGTGGGAAATCGAATTTTTTGTATGACTTCTTTTATAGCATTGCTTTGCTGCTATGTTAATAACCAAGGAAGGGCACCTATATTAATTTGGTCTCCATCACTATTTAATTGAATAAAAATTTTCATTGCATGATTGGCTTCCTGAATGTCACTACAAATTTTGACAATTTTTTCTTTGTCATGTCTTCCATCCAATATTTTCCATAACGTTTCTGTTATATTCTTTCTGATATGCATGGTATCAAACAAATGCACAATTTGTAGCTACTCATAGTAGGGCAACCTACTAAATTATTTGGGATAACTTTTCAGTCCCTGTGGAAGCCGACCATTAATTCCTTGATAACGTTCATGAAGCATATAAGTTAAACAAATTAACAACGACAATCATTGTCAATTAAAACATGATTAAACACAACACAATATAAAAATATAAATTCAAAACATATCATATATGATAAATAAACAATTTGATCTGATGTATAACCTTGATGATTAATTCTATTATATTCCAACTTCCATAGGCAAGGTGACATTCTTCATGGTTTTGATGTAGTCTCCTTTTTCCCATTCAAAATATATTTTCCAATAGTTTGATACTTATGATTTCTATGGAGGAAGTGCCTATACTCATCAAACACCTACTTTCCTAAACTTGTTGAATGATGAGATTTCATCTTTGGACCACAAATTGGACATGCAAATTTTCCCCTTGTTTGAAGACCTACAAGATGATATATAATTGGATTAAATGTCATTTTTTTTATTATATATAATGAATAGATTATTTTAAAAATATGCATGATATCTACTTCATCAAATTAAATATTGTTAAAGTGCAGTCGAACGTTATAACATACCACAAAAATGTGTTAGCCCTAGGGCATCATGAATTGTCCATACAAGCATTGCATGGAATTAGAGAATTGTCTTTGTCCTATTAGTGCAGGAGCGTCATACATGAAGTGACGCACCATTCCATAACTTTAGTAACTCATCGATAAGAGGCTGGAAATATATACATTCATATATTTAACTTGGTACTTACCTAGTTGAATCAACATAAACATTACATAATTATTATAACCATTTTACTGCAATATATATAAATTAATGTACATGACTATTGAATGAAAAAAATATAAGTCATTATGCAACAAATAAGACAAATGAGATGCTACTATGTTAAAGAAAATTGATGTAAACAAATACCTGAAACAATCATTGACAACATTATGTGCTCCCTCTTTATTGACATCCATGGAGGAATGTTATTGTTGATAACAAAATCAGGCCACACTGAGTAAATAGATCGTATCTCTCCAAATGGATTGACACCATCCGCTCCCAATGAAAGCCTGACATTACAAGGTTCTTCTTTAAAGTGTGACCATTTTTCCTCCATGTCCCTAAATGCAAAAATATCTACAGACATTCGAAGAATGTCATCTCCACTTCTATTCTGTGCATGATAATCCATCAATTGCGCTAAGCTTTCACACCTAAATAATCATTGCCTATGTGGAATAATGAGAATATAACGAAGAACCTATTGAGGCACCTTCTTTGTTAGTCGATCTGTTTGATATCTACTAATATGACATTCTGGGCATTCTGTTGCAAATTCTTGTTGTTTATGATATATAATATGATCATTGAGACATGCATCTATTACTTGATACTCCATTATGATATCTTTCATAATGGCACATAAATCTTGATATGAGCAAGGTAAAATATTTGATGGTGGTAACAAAAATTCACCAATCAATCTACAACAAAAAATAATTTGTTCATATAAAGAATATTAATGGTACATATTTCATCCTTTATTTACTAGTGATGAACTAACAACAATTAAAATAGATGAAAAAAGATGACATATATGACATACCTTAACATCCATGAGATTGCTATGTTTTATAAACCATTCATAACCTTCAAGTTCAACAACAACAATACAACAACTAGAAGAGTTGTTTAGGAGACTTCATAAAGGGGATCGTATGCCTTCTCAAGAATCTGAGGAGTAAATCATGAACATCATCAAAGTCATCTTGATCATCGCGGTGGCTCTACCACTAAATGTGTCATGTGGATCAATGTATTCATACCATCATCTTCAACTATTTTTTTCTAAGCGTGATCATCTTCCTCCATAGGATCAGTGCTTCATCTTAGATGTTAGCCCGGCTCCATGTTTATCGCTTGCAAAACCACATTCTCTAAGGCGTGATAATCCATATCATACGCCTAAGCGCTTTTAACCTTTATAATAATGATTGACTGGAAATAGACCATGATTATGATCAAGTGATTATATATATATATATATATATATATAAAATGTTAAAAATGATAAAACATTTACAAATTCAATCAATATAAACACATATAATGAAAAATTACAATGGGCCGATAATCATGCCCCTTCAATATGACCATGCTGCCTACAATGTTTCTCAACTGTTTTGATTAAAATTCATCTCATCTTTAAACCCTTGCAATTATTGCAAGGACAATAACATTTCCCATCACCCTTTCTTTTCAATCTAGCCCACAATCTATCAAGTGTCTCTTCATTTTGTTCTGGACTAATATTATCTGACATGATTTTTCTTTACCAAGCTTGACTATTTATATCTTCAAAAAATATCAAACTCACACTCCAATAATTTTATTCATAGATAGGTAACATAATCTAATAATTCTGATATTTTACACCAAAAAAAATTGACATGTAACCACCCCTGCAAAAGAGAAGATAGTCTGAAGTTAATGACCCCAAAAAACACTTTCAAATGCTAATTCCAAAACTTATTAAATTCTGATTTTAATATGATTTACAACCGTTAAGACTCCTAAAATCAGAATATTGAACTTGATCACAAACTTCCTACAACAATGGAGGTAGCGAGCTAGTAAGAGAAAGTGACCCATTCCTAAGGAGCAACAAGTCAGAATCGTCATTGCTAATGTCAATACAGATTTATCCTTTTAGTTAAATCTATGTAATGTGTCACTTCTTATGACGAGCTTATCCCTAGGGCCCTCAACATTGAGAGATCCCTAATAAAAAACAACAGAAGCATTGGTAAGAGCATGATTATGGTACAAACCCTAGGCCTCCATAGAAACATAAACAATAACTATAGCAGATTAGTGAGGTTGCAATACCAGAAAGATTGAGACATTGTAGGTAATAACAAAATCTTGCAATCTAAAGATTGTAGCCAATAACAAGCACACTATGTAGCTTAGTGAAATTTAGCAAATGCAATCACGGTAAGAAGAATGATAGTCACTTGAGATGTATTGATCCAAAAGCTTGGTGATGACAAGATAATAAAGCTCAAACCTTGCATAGTAAAGTGGAGATTTTAACAGTGAGTTTCCTTACCCCCTTGCTAACCTTAAGGGTTTTTCAAATGCTTTTGGTAGTGTTAGACAAGACAAATGCAATCAGGGAATGACTGTCCAAATGAAGTAACAGTGGTAATCATAGGTTCAATGTTTCTTCTTATCCATTAATGTATAATGGAGGTAGTGGATTGCATGTTTGAGCAGTGTTTTGAGACTCATCAAAGATGGGAGAATAGTGAATAATACATTGTGGATTGTGAAGTAGTGTCAATAAGGTTGAAGGATCTTAAGAACTACAATACCATGACATAATGAGTCCCCTGTAGTAAGTAGGCAGTCTATAGGGCATAGTTTGATTTTATAGAAGGATGCTCATGAAAGGAATCTTCAAGTGATAGTGAGTGAGTTGTTTAAGATTGCAGCTGAGGGTGCAATACCCAGTCTTAAAGGAAATGAGAAAAGTAGTAAATGTGTAAGAAAATCGAATCGTACTCAAAAAAATTCACAATGTTATATTTCATAATGCCTTGAGTTTCAAGACAAAAATCTCATTGTATCTTCATGATGAAAGTGGTGACCTTAATGGTCAATCACTAGCAACCATGATTTTAAAACATGCTATTGTGCTTATGGAGGCAACATTTTAAGCAAGGCAGTGAGTGGTGGTTTGGAACAATGGCAGGTATGAAGGACTTGCTTTATATGCATACTATGCAGTCTAGCTTAAGACAACGTTCTTAGAAGAGATTGAAGGTGGATTATGGAACTCAAAGGTTATCATGAAAATGATTAAAGAAAAGTGAGGATCTATTTAAAAGCCGCGATCATGTGAAGATATTAAAGATGTCACATGCAAAACCACTGGTAAAAGGCTGGAGTAATGAATCGTGCCAAAGAGGATAGTCTATTGGGGTAGATTTGGGAGATCTCCACATTATCTAATTCACAGGGAAATAAATCATTTATTTATTTTTTTAATTAAAGAAATCATTCTAAACCCTATATAGGATACATTGATACTTCAAAAGCATCACGAAGGAATTTGAAGTTATATGAAAATATATGTCAAGTAACATTCATGGAGTTTAAGAAAATCTTGATCACTCTCTAGAATAGCCCATTAAACATGAGTTGTGTGAATGCACTACATAATTGATATAACACAACCACTCATATCAACCAGATTTTGCTGACTCTTTATTGCAGCAAGAGGTAATCACTCTTCGATCATGCTATAATTACATCCTATCCTGTTAAACTTGAGACAACCTGAATGCACCCAATGATGATTGACACCTACATTATACAACCTCAATTAACTACATTATATGAGTGCCTCCATTTCTATCACAACATAGCCACATTAAACTTGGGTCACACATGAATGCATCCTGTATTTGTTATAGCACAATTGTGCCACACGACCAATAGAGTTATGGATCACATAATTACAGTCACAAGAATCTATTCCTTGGTTGTGATCTTATGGTGATTCTACACAACAAAATCTGGACATGAAATTCTCAAAACCCTTAACCTCTAAAAATGAAATCTAATGAGATGTTGCTTTAAAATATGATTTTCAAACCCGAAACTACAAATCTAACTTCACAACTAAATTCTGCAAAAAGACAATGACTACCCTCAACCTGGCAATATCCTCTTGAATTTTTTTTATTTTTCCCAAGAAAATCATCCTTAGTTCTCCACAAACTATCTCAAGTAGAGAAAAACACTGTCGCAATAAATCAGGCGCAAACTCACTTTTCTTTATGTCGGCCACAATTTTTTTTGCTATTTTTCATGTTTGTCAAAAATTTGACAAAAATGATAGCCGGCTTTTCGATGAGCCCCAGGATCATCATAATTTCGATGAACGTCGGGGATAAACTTTCAAAAATTGAAAATTACCCATTAAATTTTACAAGCACCCGACGAACATCGAATTTTACATATTTCGTTGGACAGCTTTGTTGGATTTTGCAGTCAAATGTATTAGTATAGGGAAAACTTTAGTGGTGAATCTTCACCAATTGGAAAATTCTAGGAATCGGCCAAGTCAAAATTGGCAAATTTCTCTCACCCAACATGGTGTCCAAATAGCTCGGATTTTACAAACTATAGGTCCAATGCATGTACATTCGCCAATGATTTTTTTTATGAGGCATATTTAAGCAACAAATTCTCCATTGTCAAACTACGCGTTTCAATTGGACCGACTATTAATTTTTCCTAGAATCCCAAAAGCATTTAATAAAATACCTACATATTCGCCAATACTATTAAAACAACATTGTATCGAGACCCATTTCGCCAATTAAAATTTACAAATAGTTGCTTGTGAAGACCCATTTTTCTAATTAAAATTTATAAATAGTTGCTTATAAGGACCTATTTCACCAATAACATTAAAAAATAATTACATTTGAGGACACATTTCTCCTTGAAAATTACAATGTATCATTGTATAAGCACACAAGATTTGCCAAATTTTTAATATACCATTTAAAAATCCCACAAAATTCACCAAATATGGAATCATGGATTGATATAAATACAATCGAAAGTGTCATTTATTCTTACACATTTTTTTTTGTTATGAGGTTCTACTTCTCGATTTGGAAGTCAGTGAAAGCTGAAAACATAGACTTAAAGGTGAGTGATCATTTCTTCATAGTGTTATTAGTTATAATAATAAGTTTTCTTTTTCTCTTTTCCATTCTTGCTTTAGTCTTAAAGATGATATTGAGTATGGAATGGGATCTATATTATTATTCTTTTTCCTTAAACAAGAAGACATTTTTTTCTATTTTTTTTTAGAAATTTCGAAGTGAGAGATGAATATGTTGAGTGAATCAAAGATCAATATGTCGAGCCACTTGAGCAGGAAGGGTAAGGATCATGCGCTCCTCAGGGTGGTGAAGAGACTCCTATCACTTCTCAAACTCCTACCGCTCGTCAGGGTGTTAAGGCTCATGTTGATCCTTATACTCTTGTCACTCCTGAGGGTGGTGAAGAGACTCTTGCCACTCCTCAGGCTCCTTAGGGTAGTGAAGAGACTCTTGCCACTCCTCAAGGTGGTGAAGAGACTGGGAGGCCATCAAAACGCCAAAAACTTAGACATACTATACAGTCTTACTTTGGAATTTGCAAAGCTTCTAATCCATCAGGTCAAGATGGAGCTACATCATCAACTCTTCCACCAAATATTGGTAGCATTCACAATACCTCACCGCCACTAGAAGGTTAAGTTGAGATTGTAATTGATTTAAATCAAAATGTATCAAATCAAGATGAAAATACCATAGAATATGTTCCAAGGGATACCATGGGCCCAGTTAGCGAGAATGAGATAATTGACTTGGATGAGGATGATGATGTTGGTAGCAAGTAAAGAAGAAGAAATTAAAAAATGGGGCACGAGTGGGAAATGACAAGGAATTTTCAACTTGTTTGGTTGTCAAAGTACCCATTCATGGTACCAATGGGGATTTACAATGCAAACGATATTGAAAAGGAAACATTGGCCAAATGTAAGATTTGTAGTTGGAAATGTGGAAGAACCAAGACGTTGGATCTAAAGATTGACACTATAGAAAAGCATATCGGTGAACATTATGAAAAACAAAATTATAGATAGAAAGGGACAATCAGTCATACGATGGAAATCAAAGGAAGAATGTCTTCATGTTAGCTATGCCACGGATTATGAAGAGCATGAAAAAATAATGTCAAACATTGTTGCATGTAAATGTACACTTGAGGCTCAATTTGGAAAAGCAATGGAAGCAACAAATATGTCAAAAACTGTTCAGATGAGTGTTGTTTTTCATATTTTGTCCAAAGGGCGTCCTATGATAGTCTACTACCCAGAATATTCTGGTTTATTATCTTTTTTTAATGTTCCTCACTATCCCTTGTCACATTGGTTAGTAAATGCTAGATGGGAATGGGAAAACTATCTTGCTGCAGTTGAAAAGGAAGATTTAAAGGAGAAAGTAAAAGATTCAAATTTCATTACATTATCTTTAGATGAAGTTACTACCATACATAATATTTCTTGGGTTTGTATGCATTTGTATACTGTAGAACAACATGTTCACCAAGCTCATCTTCTTCGTGTTCATAAAATGAAGGACACTTCAACATTGCAAAATATATTTGAACTATTCAATAAACATTTGAATGAAATTTTAGGTATGGATGAGTTGACAATTCCCAAAAAGTTGGTGTGTAGAGGAGTTGATGGAGCTACAGAGATGCAAGGTCAAAGGACTAGTGTTTGCACAAAGTTACAAACTGCTTGTGCACCATACATGCTTGGCATTCAATGCATGGCCCACAAAATGAATTTAGCATTCAAAATTGTAATCAAGTTTCCTACAGTATCAAAAGTTGAAAATCTAGTCCGCGAGATCAACACATACTTTTGTCAAAGTCCCAAACATTTCGCAAAATTTCAAAATTTTGCTGAGGGAATAACACCAGGAAACAAGCTTCTCAAGGATGTCAATACCAGATGGATCTCCCTACATGGACCAAAACAATGAGTTCTTTCAAAATATCATTCCTTGATTGGAGTGATGTATGAGCATCACAACATAGTAGAAAAATCTCCTAACCTCTTACATCTAGGTTAAGTGATATAGAGACACTCTTGACTTTAGCTAGTCTTCTCCCCATGCTGGATGAGATGAAAAATCTTGTGAAGAAAGCCCAAGATAGAACTATGTATATTAATGAATATGCCAATCTACATAAACACACATGTTTGGCCCTCAATCATCTATATCTAGAGCTAACACAAGATGGCCCAAATTATTTCATGTGGTAGAAAATTACTGATTTGAATAATCCTGATAATTATTTACATTTTAATGAAAGTGAGCACTTATGTATCTGTGTACGTGGATATGAGATATCAATATACCATTGTAAGAAAACTAGGCACTCTAGTAGAGAAGTAGCTATTAAGGAGGAAGATTTTAAAGGCATAAATATGTTGGTGATAATTTGAAGGAAATTGCAAAATCTCTTTCCTCGGATATATGTGAAAAATACTTGAAGCCATGGGTATTGTGTGTCCTCAATTTTGGGCAAACCGAGAGAACCCAAAATATTTTCATGATCAAGTAAAAATCTTGATCGAATAATTTTTGAAAAGTGTAACATACGATGAGCAGAAAATAAAAGGAATTTTAAATGAAGATAAGTTTAGAAAACAATCTAGGATATTTGCAACAGCTATGAAGGACCAGTATAAATCCATGGGTAAGGTGAAGTTCTTTGAACCAGGATCAATAAAAAAGGTTTGGAAAAACTTAGGTTAGAGTGAAATATTGTGTGGTTCGATATAAAAATATTTCAAACTTGTTGATTTATGTCAAACAATGATATTGGGGTCAGTGGAGGATGAGAGAGTTTTAAGTACATTGTGGTTTTTGAAATCAAATTTAAGAAACAAACTAGAGAATAATTTGGAAAATTTCTTGATGTTGAAAGGAACTATGTATAATGTCTTTAATTTTCCTTTTGAAAGGGCACTCACAATCTGGAGGTCCACATGTGAAAGAAGGACCGAGTTGTGCAACACTCCAATTCCAAATGTCGGTACTAGTGGTAGTGGCAATGGTAGTGGCAGTGGCAATGGTAGTGGCAGTGCGACTGGGACAGATGAAATTGACACAAATCACACAATGAAGAATTTGAGACACATGCCGAAGAAAATGAAGAGAAGAATAGGAATCAAGTTCAAGATGACTCTTTTACTTTATCGGATGATGAAAGTCAATTTCAGGACCCTGAATCCATTTGGGAAATGAAAGAGAATTAACAACTTTTAGGTATTTATACTGCACTTAATGGATCAGTTTCCATTGTTCCATACTGTGGTTGATGATATTTTATATCGTATTCAATGAAATTGTGAATCATTGCACTTCATGATATTTTATTTTATATTGCACTTCATGAATCATATTCCAATGTCAAACTGTAGTTGATGATATTTTATGTTGTATTCCATGAAATTGTGATATTTTATATTTTATATTAGTCTGTACATAGCATTCAATGAGGTGTCAGATGACGACACCTTTGAAAGGAAAGATAAGTCCATAATGTCATGTGGTCACTAAAACTTGGAACCTTACAACCAAAGTCTAAAGTTTTGAATTTTTCTAAACCTCTGACCCACTGACTAGAAAGATGACCAAGAAAGACTTGCAACTCAACAAAGTGAACCATCAACCAAGTCAGGGAATCGAGAAGTTATGAAAATTTAGAAATCCACGACAAGGTTATAAAAATCTGAGGACTAGAGACTAAGGTTGTTTTTCTCCCTTATTTTGAGTCTATCATCTCTCTAGCTATAACATTTTTCATAAATTATTAATGAAATTTGATCAATGATCTTTCATTAATCTTATTTGTCATTAATATTATGCAATATGCATTGATGTATGTTTTAATTCTGGCTCTAGTTTAACGAACCAGTTAAAGTACCTTGATTAAATCATTAAAATATGAATTCATATAAATTTTTAGTGGATCGACTAAGTATTCATGGAGATTTAGTATTGATGCATGAATTGTAATGCAATTTCACTAAGATTATGGATGCTTGGAATTAAAATCACATTATAGTTCATACTTCATATTTTAATTGTGTTAAAATTAAAACTTGAGCATGTACTTAGTGATTCATCACTCAACTCAATGCTTATTAGATTAATAATATATTAACAATAGTATTAGTAGCATATACAACAATGAACATCAACAATCGTTTAAAGTGTATCTAGAAGTTGAAACCACTACCATATTTTTTCTTTGAATGATATAATAAATAATACAGATAATTGAATATCAACACATTACTGAAGTCTGAATTTGAGCTTTTAAATTGATTATCACATGAAGGAATACATAGAGGCATTAGCAATGCAAAATCTTGCTCAAAGACACCTTTGCACAAAGTTTAGTTGGAACTTGGAAACTCATATTATCAAAAATTAAATCACTACATCACCTTTTCTAGCAACTTCCACTCTTCAGGTGTTGGAATTGTCATTTGTTCTAACTGATATTTTTTTACTTGAAGATTTGTTAACAATTCATGATTCAAATTGGAACCTGTCTTGGATTCTTCAATCAATTTCGCATTTAGGGTTAGCAATGGTTTGATGGAATCCAAATAGGTCACCACATTTGGGTTTTGAGGAAACTGGTCCAAATCAACCTTCCTTGCATCCTCCATATTCTTTTTGAAATCATTATTTCCAATGAATCACTCATTTGTGTCAAAAGCCTCTAGAAAACCAAGCTCTGTGGAGTTCCTTACCTTTTCATCCACCTTCTTCATCTTGTCTCCAACCAAATGCAAATATTTCTCTATTTCACACATTCTCAAACACTTTTCAATGACAAATGACAACGTCATTGATGTAGCAAGCTGATTAGTAATCCCTTTTGATTTCAAAACATTCTCACTAGCTTTGTAGTCTGTTTGTTGAATTTGATTTGTTGATTTCTCTAATTCCAACACATTTTTGTTGTCCATTAAATATTTGTTGAGCTTATTATGATGTTGTCTGATAGCATCAATCAATTGAAACATGTCACACAAGTGATCAATCCCCTACATTATTTCATCCTAGATCTTTTGTTTCATAGGCCTCATTATTTCTCTACAAAATGCAGATAATTTATTTTGACAAGACTTAATTTCATTTTTTGCTTCCATCAGCTCTACCTCCAATCTTTCATTTTTTCTCTCTCCTCCAATTTTTGTTCCCATAGTGTGTTTCCATTTGGAATGCTTAGTCTTAATTTTTCTGAAGTGGATTTTTCCTCATCATATTTCTTGTTGCTCTCATCTAGCCTTTGCTTGAGTTCATTCACTACAGTCTCATTTTGCTTATCCTCTTTGCTTGTTGATGTAGAGGCATATTTTTTAAATTTTTTTTCTAATTCATTGCTCTTGTTATTTGCTGCTTTCCTCTTTGCTTTCTCATTTTCTAGGTCTTCCTGTAACTTTTCAATTTGAGTCTGCAACCTTTTTCTCTCTCTATCTTTCTTTAGCAATGATGTGTACACCAATTCATTGTTCTTCTTTCATACATTAATTTTGTTAGTATTTTTGAGTCTAGAAAAATCCAATTGAAAATTGTTGACCTTAAATTCAGATGGAGTCATCTGATTTGTTGGTTTGTTTTGAACTATGGGAACAAGAATTATGTACTCCATGATTTCTTTACTTGTGTCAAATGTGGGTAATACCATGGTTGTTGCAGGCTTTGAAGTTAGAGAAGACGCACTCTCCATCAGTTGCTTCTTTTCTTTTTTATTCAATTCTTATATCTTTTTAAAATCTTCAATGTAATCAAAACCTGAGGATGCAGGAACAATGGAATTCTTGAATGGAAAATGAATAGGAGTACTTGCAATTTCTAATGATTTCATAGCTAGACTAACTGGCATTGGGGGAGTGCCTAGAAATAACTCCTTTGTGGTGGATCCACTAGTAGTGTGACTTGGAGTTGGACCTATCAAAATCCTTTGCTGCTTCTATATCCCTTGATCACCTGGTGTTTCTGTGGTATATTGTGTTGTTGTCCTCTTGTGTGTAATTTTTTGTTGTAGCACATGTTGGCCACTACTAGTACTACTACCCATACCATCGCCACCAAAGGCAGTGCCAGTTGCACTAAGCCCTCCACCATGGACATGTCCTAATTGCGATTGTGTCTGACCATGAGGATGAGGATTTGAAGCTCTAACAAATTGACCTGTATTCCCTAGGTCTACTTTTTCACCTCCAACCCCAAGCCTAGATTTATCAACTAGTTTTCTATGCTCTACATCTATTACCATCCAAGGGCCTTGTCTTTGGGACCCCAAAGGACCACCTTCATAACCTATTTTTTCAGCTATGGCTGCTCTTGTAGTGAATGCTTTTTTGTGGCCTCACTTAAACCAAGTTTGAAATTGACATGACTTTCTTCTTCCCTATCATCATCACTTTCTTCATCTTCTTGTTCATCTGGATGCTCTATATTCCATAATTTTCTAAACTCAAGATCTTCTTTGTTATCTCCATACTCTGCAAGAGCTCTTGGATCACCTAGCTCCTTCCTCATAGACCAAAAGGAAGTAATTTTTTTATCGTGACTAATTTTTTTCTGTAATTTCCTTCTCTAGAGAATTCAAAATTTTTACTCTACTAGATGGTTTATGACCTTTTTTCATAAAAAATGTTGTACCTCCTAATTGTCTTTCGATGCAATGCCATAATTTCTGCTAACAATTGTTCAAAAGAAATACCATTCTCAGCAAAAATTTTCTCCATTACTACTTTGACCTCATCCCAAGAATCTTTGTTTCTCAAGTTTTCAAGCAAGAGTTTACTTTGATGTTGAATTCTACTTCCAACATTCTTATTGAGCACAATCATTGATTTAATGGTGTCACATGGATCATACTGCCAATGACAGATAGCATTAAAATAAAAAAAATTCAAAAGATCATGTGCCACACTAAATGATTTTCTCTTGAATGTGATCCCTCCACATGAAAAAGGTAGAGAAGGAAATAAGGTCTTCTTCCCTTGACCGCTAAAGTGTCTTTCATCAGTACTCTACATTTTCCTTACATATTCCAAAGAAAAAACCCTTTCTGTCACATGTATTGGAAGTTTGTATGGATGTACTTCCGATCCATAAAATCTTAGCACAATATATTCTTCCATTAAGTACCAGTCAACCAATTGTATTTATTTTCCTAGTTGAATACAATTTCTACATGACATAGGAAATCTAGGAATTGGAGTATTTGTAATTGCTTGATGCAATGGAGCCAAAAAGTAGTCTACAAAATTAATGTAGTTCCTTTGAGAATCATGCAACCTTATAAAAGTGGTCCATTCACATACTAGAGCCATTTTATTTTTCTTAGGATTACTATTACCATAGGGATGAATGTGAAGCTTATTGGTCTGAAATATTCCTCTAAATTTGAATAGAAAAAGATAGCACAAATAGGTTGTGAATCTAAATTTCTTGGTGGAACCTCCTTTAATCATTAAAAATTGTTTATGCGTAGGTTCTACAATGTGCTCAATAAAATTATATTTGGCATGTGGAACACCGCAATGGATATTATACACCATTTCAAGGAGGCATGCAGCCATTTCCAAATTGCTATCCTATCCGACGAAAAATGCTAGCATGGAAATAGTATCCTCAACCCATGGTCTAAAAATATCCAAATCATAAGGAGGCTTATGATCACCATTCAATTTGTTTCTATCCTAAACTATTCTATTTAAGAAAGATTTTTTCTCCATTTCATCCACTGCTTCATAATTACTAGCAAGCTTTTGTAGGTCAATGTGGACATTTCCAAATTCTTCAGTTGTAAACCCCAAGGCCAACACTTTTCCAAGTTATTCTGCATTAATGGATAACAATTCTTCTTTTCTATCTTTATTAACAATTTCTCTTTTATCATCATAATTTAGGGCACAGACCATGATAAATTCTAGGCAAGGGAAAGCCTCATGTAACATCATGCACCCTAATCTAGTTACCCATGGTGCACTGATACTATTAACTTGCATTTTCTTTGCAACCTTATTCTTAGATGAAAGTCTAAGTTCTGAGGTATGCCTACCATAGGTTTTAGGATCATAAATATCATAATATTCATCAGTGAAACTTGGGGTTTTAAGAAATTTTGCATAATGTATTTTTTTATCTGACATTGCTCTAGTGGTACTGGTATGTAGGCATGTTGATACAATCAACAATCTAAAAATTGTGAATTCCCTATTATTCCTTAATTTTTCTTAATTCTTAAGCCTCTTAACCCTAAACCTAAACTTCAAAGTTTGACAAAATAAGATTTTAAGAAACATCAAGTGATGAAACGTAGCCACATGAATTCTTTATCTTACCTGAATTTTGAATTTTGATTCTTGAAGTTGAAACTGGTTTGAAACTTGAAATTGGGTTACTGGAATGGCTTTGTTGGAAGTGGAACTGTGGAACCTAGAATAGGGTGGTGCACTGCAATGAGCAAACTGAAGACTGAAATCTCCCCATTTGTTGACACTCTAACTTCAATATAAAATCACTTAGCAATAGAAAGTGTTGTTTTTTCAAATATTAAAGTGAATGACACTGAAATATCTACTCGTTACTTATGGACTACATAGTACACAATTAGGTAGTACAATGTACATGGATGACAACATTTAAAACAAGCCTTTAATTATTTACTCATGCATTGACAACAAATTCTAAACCGTTGATCTTTGCTAATCTAACGGTTATAGGGTGATTCCAGAGGTTTAAGTTTGCAAGTGTAGCACTCTGTGCATTTCATTCTGGAATGCAACTACAACCATACATCAAATGTTCATCGAACAGTTGAGTAATTTATGTTATAAATAATAAACATAAAACATGTGTTTTAAATTTTCTTTAAACTTTAATGCGCTAGTATTGACATCAAGGCCAAGGGGTCAAAAACTTAACGTTGCAAAGGCCTTAATAAAATGAATTACAATGTCACATTAATAGCACATTGCACAACCATTACTAAAACTTAACTTGCAAAGGACTTAATAAAATGAATTACAATGTCACATTAATAGCACTACAATTTATTTTATTACAACTAAATTACAACATGTCACATTATTATATAGTACAAATACAAATGTAAGCTCAAGTGCCAAGCTTCTGTTGGATCGTTGGTGAAAAGTTGAAAACGTAAATGTGATACATGTATCTCTCAAAATAAATGGAACTTGTTGGCTCAACCATGAGCTCTAAAAATAAACACATGGGACTTGTCGGGTCAGCCATGGGCTCTGAAAATAAATGCATGGGGAAAAGGGACCCAATCAACCTGGGAAAATGGGAGTTGTGAAGATACAAAATGTACTTAGCCCCTTTCAGAACCAAACTCATGCAAAAGATGAGGGGTTGTAAAATTGCTCCTATGCAGAAGATGAGCACTTAAAATAAATGCATGGGGATTTCCTGGTAGGCCATGGTGTCTCAAAATAAATGCAAGAGACTCTCTTGGCCAACCATGTAGACGTTGAGGGGTAGTAAAACTACTCCCATGCAGAAGATGAGCACTGAAATTAAATGCATGGGAATTGCCTGGGAAACCATACAGATGATGAGGGGTGGTAAAACTACTCCCATCTTCTACTTGTAGCTTCCATGCACTAGGATAGCACTTATCTCCATCAGATCTCCTCACCCTGGTTCAAAAAATTTATGAAAATTCAGGTGAACCAAATCAACTTCTTTCCAATTCCACCCATTCTGAACTTGAACGAAATTGGTCTTTTACTTTGTAACTACATAACTAGAGGCAGGAGAATTTAGAGCATCCCCAATAATACCACATTATCTTATTCTTGAATCCTTACTAAGTTATTAACCCTACAAAATGAAACCCTTATGACAATTAAATGAATGATTTAGTTGTGCTCACTATCCTTATTTATGGGCCAAAAGTGCCACCAAAAGTGCCACTACTAGCCTGGTCCCTTGTATACCTCACACATGTCATGTGTGAGGTTGTATATAGTTACTACTGACTAGTAATAATTGTGATTCATGCAAACCAAAAATCCAACTTAATCAGTACCTCAAGCTGGCTACATGCAAAGTTGCAAACTGTGCCTCAAATTGACAAGTTGTCAATTGTCAAAATCGGCATTGCCACGCAAGTTGTCGATTGTCAAAATCACTAGATTATTGACATCATCATCTACAATTCTATAGTACATCATGAAATTTTCAATATAAATCTATCCAATCGATCACTCTGGCTATTCATATGGCATTAATCTACACCGCCACCCAATACCATAGCCAAATTGAGAATTCAATAGAATAAGTGAAAGGTAGACTACTTCAATTCATTGAAAAGAGAGAATTAAATGTCTTGTTTTACCTTAATCATTATCAATGTCCTAATAAGTCACAATAGATTTTCCTCACTTATGATCAGAACTATATGTTGATAATTACTATTAGTTTTAAAAGCCACATTTAACATTTTTATATTGATCAAAGCAAAAGGGATTTACAAGAATGGAGCCATGAAAATAATTTTAATTTAAGTAGCTATTGCTAAAGACTGAAGTACATAGTACATAACCAGTGTGGCCAAAAAGCCACTAATCGTGACAAAAAACCAGTCACAAAGTACATATTACAAGAACCTTAGAACTGTTACGCTATACAATAAAATATAGACGTGACACGTCGCACAATTTATTAATAAATTTTTTTGTAACATTAGTTGAGGCCATCAACCGGTTGTTTGAGTAGAACATGAATTGAATTTAACAAATTAACAATAGAGAAGTAAAGAAAATCACCCAAAACCTTCCTCCAAAAATCTAGACTCTTTAATGATTCAGTTTTCGTATCACATAGAAGACCCCATCTCATATTAATCAGGGCAAGAGCTTGCGTTGTAGAAGCATGCAATTCTACTTCCCTGAAGATTCCACCAATAGGCGCTAACCCACTTTCAAAATTGTAATGCTCTAGCACCAACTCCAATGAAGAAATAGAGTAAATGAAAGGCTACAAATAACATATTGCCAACATCTTCACCAAATATTTATCGAGAAAAATATCCATGCAATTGGACAAGAAAGCCAAAGCTACCTCGAAATATAGAGAACGAGGGTTGTTCTGAAGGAATTACCTATCCACAATTATTCTTATAGCATCCTCAACCTACACACAAGTAATTGTAAAAACCATACCCAACTTTTGTGTATCGTATGCATCACCCCTTATTTTCTCCCAAAAAAATTTGGGTAGCATGACATGCCATCAAGACTCCATAATATCTCAGTTAAATTGAGAATAGAGAAGAAATAAATCAATGCCAAATATATTATAAATGATATAAAGAACATCGAGTTGGTGAAGTATATATAAAAGTTAGCACAAACATAATTAGTATGACATCACACTTTTCATTTTAAAATTCACCACTATCATTGATGTGACAATTAACATTTATTTCAACACTTGAATCCTTATAAACAAGTGCTTAAAAGGTATGGGGTATGTACAAGATCGTGATGGGCCAAAAAGTGGCAATATGATGGGTATGTGGCTGACGACTTTTTTTTACCCAAAATTGATGAAACAAAACAGGGTTTTAAAGGAGATTCTCAGCTTTCCACCAATATACATTATGCTTTACTTTGAATTTAATAAATAATTATTATTCATTTTCTATTTGAATTATGACTAAAGTCCTGATTGATAGGCTAATTGAAAAACATTTATAGTTTTCAAATGATATCACATTTATTGAATCTGAAACATGCATCACATTATATGCTTCACATACTATAGGATTAAAGGAAAAAAAATGAATTTCATGAATTTTTGACCAAGTTAAGGTGGTCAGACATACGGGTTTTTATATTTTTTTAAAGTTGTAATAAAAAATTCATAATTAATTATTTACTTAGAAAAAAATTACAAAACAATATGCATCACATTGGGACATGGGTACTCTACTTATATCTAAAATCTTATTAAAAAATATTATCATTTTATTGTGATTAGGGTGGTCAGACAGACACCTACTTATTTTTTTCCTGAAATTAAACTACTACTGCATTGAAATTTCAAATTTTCACCAAATAGATTTGTGTGAACCCCAATTCGAATACCTGCAAAACAATAAGAACAAATACATTAGATTGTCAAATTCAAGTAAGAACAAGGATTCCCCATGAAATCCATTTACCAAGTTCAAATTAGGAAAAAAAGCAATGAAGAACACAATGAAAATAACAAAGTAGAGATTGAATCCTAATTAAACTAGCAAACTCATGAACCCATGGGGGAATTGGTGCCAATTTGATGTGAAAATTGGCCCTTTCCCAATTCCTATGATGCAATTTTGATGAATGTTGATGAATTTTGATGATTGATCCACTTTGTTGATGTTTGATGAGTACTCCAAGCTAAAAACCTGCATAACCTAGCTAAGAACTCAATGGTATTGATGAAAATGGCTAGAGATTTGAGTAGAGTAACTTTGCATAATTTGTGGATGATCAAATGAGGAATGAAGCCTCTTATTTATAGATGAGATTGAAGGATGAATGTCAAAAATTGAGCAATGTGGGACTAACATTCAACCAATGGAAAGATGCCACATGTCAATCTATGAGTGGATGGAGGATATGCAATTTTTGAGGATTGTGCGAATAAATGCCTATTTTTGAATTTTGAATTTTGTTAAGATGAATTGCAATAGGGAAGGGGAAATGCATTAAATGCCACTTGGCTCAAGGCAAAGGAAATGTAAGATGGAGTAAATGCCCTGTTGGATGTACATGTCAACTTGGATTTTGAATTCAAACTTGAAGAATATTCCAAAAAGATGCCTTGTTGAGGAAAATAGGGATTTAATAAATCAATTAAATCTATTTTCATGTGCAAGTGGTAAAAGTTGGAGGATGGGACATGATAGGAGATTAAATTAATCCAAGTTAATTAATTTAATGGGAGATTAGATGATGTGATAAATTTGACTTAGATTTGTGGATTTATTTAAATCAAATATGAGAGGAATGTGATAAGAGATTAATTAAATAAAGATTTTGATTTATTTTTAAAAGAGATGATGTTAGATTAAACTAAATAAGGTTTTAATTTATTTAATTTTAATAGACTTTAGAGATTTAATGAAATAATATTAATTATTTAATTAAATGGGGATAATTAGATCAATTGATTGATTTAATTAACAAAAGAGAGAGACTTAATAGATAAAGTGATTTATTTAATTAAGGGAAGGAAATGATGAACTTAATCAAGGAAATTTGATTAAATGGTTGACCAAGGGATAATTTTTAGAAATGGTATTAGTAGTCGATTAGATGCACAATGTCAACGATACATTTTGCGTGTCTATATTTTGCCCCTTTGAAGCGATGTACTGCATTGGTTCAAAGAATAACCCATCTCGATCAAAGCCAAAAAATTCACTTTTTTTAAAAACTTGACCCACTCATGCCTAGTGAGAGAAAACATGCCAATATATTGCCCCCTTGAGAGATTGGATGAAAATTTCAATTTTTGGGTGATCTCACGAAAAAAGAGGACAAGGTTCCCGACAGGTCCAAAAAGGTTCCAAGAGGCCAAAAACGTGTCTAAACTCAATAAAACGATGTAAAAAAGGCCTCAACTAGACAAAAACAGCTTCAAGGGTCCAAAACCCTAGCAGGATAGCAAATTAGGGTTAAAAAATCCTACTTTTCAAGCTTAAAAAGGCTCTGAGGGGTCACTTTCAATTCATTTTCACACACATCCATTAGAAACCTTGAGATTTGAGCTCTGACCTCCTAACAACATGGTGCATCGATAGCTTCTGATGCACATTTATGACTGAGTCCGGACGTACCAGCGGCCACCTAGCATTGGGGCACTGGTAAGTGATCCTTACTTGAGCTTTGATTTTTGTTTTTAGCTTTCATTTAATGCTTTCAAAGTTAGTCCTTCTACAACGACGCTATATAGCGCCACTCAAAAATCAAACTGCGCCACTCGGTGTCAAATTGCGCCACGGCGGTGGAGTTTGGAGTTTGAAAACAAATTCCAAACTCTGCCGCTGAGCTTGTGGCTGATAGGGTGATTTCTAAACTGTAACACGACGGTCCTTTATCTTTGCAAACTGCACCACTAGGAAGGAAAGTGCACCATGGCGGTGTGCTTTCGACCTTTTATGCCCTAGCGTCAGAGTTTGATTAAAAATAAAACTGTGATGCATTCACAAATTGCGACGTTGGAGTGGTTTCTTGGACGCCTAGCAAAATATTTTTCAAAATTTTTAACATGATGACCCTTCCTGATGTAGGATGTGGCGAGGGAGCTCTACTCCCAAGAGCATAGGTCGCAGGATCTATTCGGTTACTTGCAGGACTTGAGCGATAGTGATCAGGACCAACTTTGAGACATGGGGTTGTGGTACATCGCTTATGCAGTGCCCATTCGCACCCACCTTGGAATGATTTCAGCGCTTTTCGAGAGATGGCATAACGAGACCTCTTTGTTCCACCTTCCCACCAGTGAGGCCACCATCACTTTGGAGGATATTTGGCATATCTTATGATTTCTGATTCATGGTTGGTGTGTGATTTTTGATATAGATGAGGGATGGGATGCCTACCACAAAGGCCTCACCATAGAGGACATCGTCATTTATGAGGGGCGGATCGAGCTCAAGCGACATAGGGCCCTAGCACCTCCCTTCCACTTGGTTGTTGCAACGGTTATTTTGGGTCTTGTTGCCCTAGACAGACAAGGCCGATATTTTAGTCTCAGTTGGGGACTTTGCTGGGAGTGCATGTTTTGCAACAGACTAGTCCATTTTCCTTGGGGGCTGGTTCTTCTTGCATCCTTGTACAGAGATTTTCATGAGTACGTCTACCTCAATGAAAGAGCACTCAGAGCAGGCGTGACTCTTCTTCACGTATGGGCATGGGAGCACATTGTTGTCCTTCGCCACAAATTGTTACAGTTCCAATGGGGGCTGACGATCCCCTCGTATGCCGCTATAGAGGTGGTGTGTCCTTTACACGCATGCGCAAGCATGAGATTCCCTATTGGAGGAGGGTCCTAGATGAGATGTAGGTATTCATATGGCGTTCGTACCTTGGTCAGCCCAGATGGGCTGACGATGCTCATCAGATCTTCTACTCCCGTCAGGACCGCTTTATGCAAGGGAAAGAGCACACCATGATCAAGATATATCTTCTTGGGTGCGTGCAATGTCAATTTGGTGAGCCCCAAGATTGGCCAGATGATGACTACATGGTTGTATTTTCCCACACAATGTCACAGGTTTCATGGGGGTGATACATTCCTACCTCGAAGGCTATGGATAGTTTTAGATAGTTGGTGGCTCGACCATGGGCTTATGATCAAGGGCCTACAGATCCAGGCATGACACAGGCATACAGGGATTGGTTTCGGCCTCCACTTCATTTGACTATTCCAGGAGTAGTCCCCGATCGGCAGAGGGTGAGAGGCAGAGGGGGAGGACAAGGACAGAGGGATGGTGCCCGACAAGACCAGTTGGTCGAGCCCCTAGTTTAGCCAAATCAGTTCGACGTACAGATGCAAGATCAATAGCAAGTGCCACTAAGTGTACCACCACGGGCTGAGGATTAGCCTCAGGTACAGCCTCCACGAGCACAACCAATAGTACAGCCAGCACGATAGGTGTAGACCTTGACAGGGGAGAGAGATTAGGCTTGAGCTGAGAGAGAGCAGATCAAGGCTGAGAGGGATCAGGCCATACAACAGAGATAGGCTGTAGAGTTACAAGCAACCACAGAGATAGGCCGAAGACAATAGGTTGAGAGCATGGCAGCCTCCTCCTCTCAGAGTATAGTGTCCGTTCGGTCCTATAGGGATGTCGTTCAAGAGGCCGAGTACTACCAAATGCATTATCATGAGGCCATACCCAGAGCAACATGGGTCCCATAGTACTCATAGCGGACCAGCCACAGACTAGCAGAGGGTCACGGTGACAGGGGCGAGGGAAGCATACAAGGGGTAGACCTTGATCGAGATGATATTTTTTGTGCCTTATGGGCTCCTTTTTGATAGCCTGATGAGCCTTTTTGTACTGATTGACATACATGTACACTGATCCAATTATTTTGTACTATGACAATTACATTATTGATGATATATGAGCTGATGATTTTGATATGATGTGATGTGTATCATCATTTATTTATGCATTTATGGATGATTCTATTTCTATATGTTGTGCAATGAGGTTATCTGATGCTTTTATGGATGCATTTATTTCTGATGATATATGCATTATGTAATGATTATGACTAACAGATCTATATTATGTTGACTTATGATATGCAGATGTATTTATGTGGTGTAATGATGCAAAATGATATGATATGTAATATGTTATATGGAATATGCAAAATGATATCGAAATGATCTATGGTGTATACATGAAATGTTATGTGGACTATGCTTATATATGAAATGATTATGGATGGATGTACGTTTTGCATGTAATGGATTTTTATGATCCTATTTATGCTTATAATGATGTGGAATTACCTATGCAATGAATGATTATGATGTTATTTATGAGATGACATGGATGATTAATGGATGATATAATGCAATGTAAATTCCATGGTCGTGTTTTATATGATGATGCAAATGGGATGGTTTTCTAAGATGCTTAGAATAACAAATCTATATTATCCTAAACACGTTAAATGTATGTAATGTATGTGATGCATTTAATGTGATGCAATGCGATATATTAAATGATATGTTAGTGCAAAGTGGTATGATGATGTGTAATGTAACATGAACGTAATGTGTGCGAATATGTATGCAATGGATTATCTTATAATGCTTATGTACCTATTATGTATGATTATGTAGTAGGTGGTAATGTGAAATGGTTATGAAATGTTTATGCAAATGAATGTTATGCAATGATTGATGTGATGAATGCAATGTAATGCAAAGAATGGATGTAATGTAATAAAATGGATGTGCTTATCTATGAACAATGCTTATAATACTATGATTATATGATGATGAAAATTCTATGCATGTGTTTCCTATATGATATGCTTATGCAATATGCTAATGATCTATGGATTCTGGATTGATGACGATGATGATGGTGATGGTAATCAACTGTCATAGTACCTTTGTTAGTGTGATGAGCAAGAAGAGAAGAAGTCATTTCAACAAGACACAAGATGATGAAAACGCAAAATGATGATGATTACTTGCCAAGGAATTGGGATTTTCAAAGGGCCAATTTCCTTATGTTTGATGACACATGTGGTACAATGCATCAAGGTATAGAAAACTAAGATGACATTGTACCCCATGTGATGGACTTTGAATTGACAAACAGATAGGAGTATCCTTGTTCACACCTGACATACGAAAACCTTGCTAGGATACACTTTAGAAGTTTTAAACACCTTAGACCAAAACACGGAAAGGTACAACCTATCAATGCAATAATCAACAAGTTTCCCAAAACCTCCTCCGTACATACCTAACAAAGCAAGTATTCGCCAAGGTTATATTAGAAAAAATGTTCAACAAGCACAACAGACAAAAGATAATGGTCATTGCCCCATTCCTATTTCTCTAAATCCTTTGTTTGGATATCATTGAGAAGTCCTTGGAATGAGCGCAATGAGATAAGTCAAAAGATAAAGACAAAGTAAACAAACAAGTTGATGTTCTTCAATACCGCTAACCAAAAGGGGATGCATTTTTTAAGGATAAGAACCAAAACTATTGCCAAAAGATAATGCCCATTGTAGGAAGGATACATCCTAGGACATGTTATTGGATGGCAGCATGTCATTTCGTTTATCCAAAGCGTTCTAAATGATGATTGATATGGGACCAATTGGATGATGAGTTATCAATACAAAGAGTTTGACCAACTTGTTTACGTACTGACCTAGACCTAAGACTTGACATTTTGAGTTTCTACTTTTGACTGGCTAGAGTTGTTTCTGATTATCTTACCAAAGATTGAGGATGACAATCATTTATTATGAATGATTTTATTGTGGGTGCAAGCGAGATGAGTTGGATGGATTTTTTCAAATATTTGGATGTTTTTTATCTTATCGAGATGTTTTGAGGCTGTTTTTGGTATTTTTTGAGATTTTCAAATGTTTTGATTTTTGATTTTTCAATTTTTTTGGGTTTTTTGAGATTTTGACCAAGAGACTAACCTAAAGATCTATCCTAGGGGCCTTAGGGGCTGATCAATAGATTAGCCTTTCCTACGTTATATATGCAAAGACCACATAGTTTGACTAATGAGTTGACTGATTTACAGATGAAGATATACATGATGAAATGTCAGTTTATTCTGACAGACGCCTAAAGAACTGATCTAAGTGTCTCGGGGGATCATCAAAGATCAACCTTGCCTATGTTCAAGGTTCAAAGACCCATAGTTTGATAGACGACATTGTTTTTGACTTTTTGAATGACTTTTTGACCTATTTTTGGATTTTGATATGTTTTGATGTTTTTGGATTTTCTGATTTTTTGATGTTTTTGGATTTTTTGATGTTTTGGATTTTTTGATGTTTTGAAACTTTAAGGATATACACGAATCCGATCCAATTATAACATGCCCCCAATGTGAAGCAATAGACTACTCCAATAAAGGTAGGACAAACTGACCTTGAGGATGGGCCGAGTAGTACTAGGAGGGGATCATGATACAAAAATAGGACCAAGCTATGATGTGGATGCGGGTGGATGAGTGATGGATGGAGATCCGACCACGATGGATGATGGAAACGTGATGGATGGATGATTCAGAACAAGCCGTAAAGATCCTAGTGGATGGAAAGTGCTTATTTACACAAGGCGCTTGTTTGCTAGGTTTTCACCAAGGTACTTGTCCAAAGTGCCACCAAAGTGATTTTCACTAGAGGACGATTTTTTTCTTTACTATTTTCAATCCTTTTTCTAATTTTTTTGAATTTTTTGTTCTATACCTTGAAAGATTTAGGCATAAACTTTTTGAGATGAGAGTTATTCATGGGCTCTTGCAGAGGTTCCCCTTTGGGTGTTGATAACTGATATGCCCCTAACTTGTAACTTGTTGTGATAATGAATGGTCCCAACCAATTGAGTTCAAATTTTCCTTCGCTGCTTGGGTTTGGGACATTCTTTTGATTTTCCTTTAATACCAGTTCTCCAACTTGGAAATTCCTGCTTCTGATTTTCTTATTATAGCTCAGTTTGAGTCTATTATGATAGACTTGAAAATGATTCAAAGCATCTATATGTCGCTCATCCAGTAGCTCCAGCTCATTCAATCTTGATACTCGATATTCTTTATCTGTGATGAGGTTTTGTAGTGATATCCTGAGTGATGGGATCTTGATCTCAATGGGGAGTACTACTTCTGATCCATACTAGGGAGAAAGGGGTGGCGCCATTGGGTGTACGGATGCTGGTTTGATAGGCCCAAAGGGAGGGATTAAGCTGCAAATTCCAGTCATGACCTGCGTCATTGACTGTTTTCTTGAGGATTTTTAAAATGGTCTTGTTTGTAGCTTCTGCTTGGGCATTCCCTTGGGGATAGTATGGGGTGGAGAAGCGATGTTGGATTTTGAATTTTTTGCATAAGTCGCAAACCTCCTAATTCTTGAATGGTGTCCCATTATCTAAGATAATGGCTTGTGGAACACCATAGTGGAAAATGAGATAGTTCAGGATGAACTTAGATATCTGCTTCCCAGTTATATATGTCATGGGTATGGCTTCCACCCACTTAGTAAAGTACTTCATTGCAATTATGATGAATTTGTGGCCGTTAGATGAAGTGGGCGTGATTTTTCCAATGAGATTAAGTCCCCACTACGAAAAGGGCCATGGTGTCATGATGGGATGGATCTCTTGAGTTGGAGCATGGATGAGGTCCCCATGTTGCTGACATTGTAGACACCTTCTCGCATAGTCATGTGCCTCTGTTTCCATTGTGGTCCAATAATACCCCATCCTCAGCAGTTTCTTGGCTATGGTCATTCCACTCGAGTGTGAACCACAGATATCGTTATGTACTTCAGTTAGAGTGGTTAATGCCTCCTCAACGTTTAAGCAGTGTAGTAGGGTTCCTTCTATGTTTCTATGATATAGGGTATCTCTTAGGATGATGAATCTAGATGCCTTTTTTACAAAGGTTCATTTTAGGTTTGAGGGTAAGTTGGTGGGTATGACTCCTATTCGAAGGTATGTGTAAATATCGTGGTACCAAGGATCACCAGGACCAACGATTCCACACATGAATTTTGATTTTGGTACCTCGAAAGAAGGCATGAGAAGCTGCTCAATCAGGAATTCATACTTTGGAATATTGTGGGGTATATCAAGTAAGGATCCAATTGTTTCCATGGCATCTACTGCTCTGTTGTTGGTTCTAGGAATCTGCTCAAATGTAATTTTGATAAAGGATTCTTTGAGAGTCTCCACCAATTTCTTGTATGGAGTGAGCTTGTCGTCCTTGGTCTAGTATTCATCATTCACTTGATTTATTATCAATTGAGAGTCTTCATATACTTTGAGAGCTATAATGTTCCACTGCACTACTATTCTAAGACCTATGGTTAAATCCTCGTATTCTGCAATGTTATTGGTGTAGGGAAATGGCAGTTTGTAGGACCTTGGTATGCAATCCCCTTGTGGGATGATAAAGAAGACACCGAATCCTAATCCATGTTGTGTGTATGAACCATCAAAGTACAGTTTCCAGTGGTCAGCTATGTTGAGATTAAAAATAGATTCATCTGGAAACTCTGAGATGAGAGGATTCTCTAAATAGATTGGTGCTTCCACAAGTTGATCTATGATGACTTGGCCTTTGATTGCTTTTTGCTCCACATATTCGATGTCATATTCGGACAGTATCATCACCCATTTGGCTATTCTTCCTGTGAGCATTGCCTTTGATAGTAAGTACTTGAGAGGGTCGATTTTGGCAATGAGTTTTATTTTGTGTGCCAACATGTAATGTCTAAATTTTTGTGATGCAAACACTACTACTAGGCATGCTTTCTCGATGAATGAATAGTTTAGCTCATGCCCAACCATTGTTCTGCTGATGTAATAGATAGCCCTTTTCGTTCCATTTTCATCATGCTGAGCTAGGAGAGCTTGAAGGGCTGCTACTATTGCTGATACGTAGAGAATTAATGGTTTTCTTGGAATTGGTGGCATTAAGACTGGTGGTGTAAGTAAATATTCTTTTATTTTATTGAATGCCTCTTCACACTTGGTATCCCATTTGTACGCTACTCCCTTATGGAGTAGGTGAGAGTATGGGTTATGTTTGTTTGCCAGTTGTGCTATGAATCTTTGAATGGATTGGAGCCTGCCTTGAAGACCTCTCAATTGCTTTAATGTTTTTGGTAGCTCCATCTCGAGGATTACTTTTACCTTTGTTGGATCTACCTCGATACCTCTCATTGACACTATATATCCTAGCAATTTTCCCGATTGTACACCGAAGACACACTTCTTTGGGTTTAATCTGACCTTGTACTCCTCCAGCCTGTCAAAGATGGCACTAAGGGTTACTATGTGATCTTTTCTCTTTCTGGATTTGGCCAAAATATCATCAACATAATCTTCAACCATCTTATGGATCATGTCATGGAATATTAATGTCATAGCCCTTTGGTATGTTTCTCCTACGTTCTTTAAGCCGAATGGCATCATATTCCAGAAATAAGTCCCCCATGGACAAGTGAAAGCCATCTTATGTTGGTCCTCTTTAGCTATCATAATCTGATTATACCCTGAAAATCTGTCCATTAGTGACAACATTTCATGTCCAGCTATCATATCGACAATCATATCAATGTTTGGAAGTGGGAAGTCATCTTTTGGACATGCCTTATTCAAGTCTCTGAAGTTTGTGTAGATTATGATGTTCCCATCGGGTTTTGAGACAGGTACCAATTTTGACACCCATTCTAGATAATCTATCGGTCGGATGAATCCTGCATCTAATAGCTTTTTTAGCGCCATTTTGACTAAGGTGATTTGAGGGTGCATTTTTCAAAGCTTTTGTTTAACAAGCTTTGCTTCTAGATATACTGCTAAGTGGTGAACCATAGTCTTTGGATCAATTCCTCGCATGTCAGCATAGCTCCATGCAAAGTTTATCTGTCTCTCTCTTAGGAAGGCTACTAGAAGCTCCTGTTCCTCTGATAGTAATGATTCCACATAGAATGTGATATGTGGGGCTTCCTCTGTTCCTAGATTAACCTGATTGCACCTTTCTGCCAGGACTACTGATTTTTCTTGATGAACAACTCTAGAAGGAAGATTGAATCGCCCATCCTTGGGTGCCTCAGAGAGGTTTTGACAGTTGGATGCGTCCTTTCTTTTTAATTTTTTCTGGTCAGAGAGTGCCATAGTGGTTTTCACTCAAGGACTTGAATATTATTCTTAATTTTTCACTTTTGCAACTGAGGGATTCAAGTGTTTCCCCATAATAGGCATGTGTATCTAGCTTGATTATGAACCCTGTTTTATGATCCCCACCTAGAATGTTATCTCGCAGTCCTATGAATTCTAAGAGCACCTCATTATTTTTGAATGTATCAAGAACTGGTGGTCCTCGTTGGTCGTAGTCAATGAGTTGGGGATATACTAAGCGGATCTCATGATTTTGGTGGTCTAATTCAAAAGATAGGGTGTTAATCATGCAAAGAGTGGTATCCTCAAATAGCCTAGGTAAGTTGGTCATGGTATCCTTGTCATCACTACTACTACAAACATCAATTATATCAAATGTAAAGTTATCTATGACTCTACCTGTAGATACTGGTAAGCATAGTTCTATTGCAGTTGGCTGAGGAGGATTATTAGTTCCCTTCCAACTGGAGGACTTCAGCCATGTATGGTTATACTCAGAGGGGTACATCCAAGGCCAAGATTTGTTATTGCTCGTGTCTCCGGCATGATAGGTATTATAAGCCCGTTGTCATTTCTCCCAAGTCTTTGGTTTCTGTCATAGCCCATTGCGAGCATCATTTGCAGTCCCTTGCTTCTGTCATCCATTGGTAAATTAGTTATTGGTCCTTCATCTTGATATAGAATATGAGATGGATATGCCTCAATAACTTCTCGACCAAGATCCCCCCAACTTGTAAAGTTGGGATAGTCCTCAGGAGACGTTTAAGATGTGGAGGCTTCATTTATTTGCGAACATCCCTGTGATCTAGGAGATTGTGGTAACTCTCCTAGCCACAAAAGCATTATTAGGGAGCTTGTATATTCCACAACCATTATCTTGGATGATGAACTTAATGTCAGAGATGGTGGGGATGGCAGTAGTGGCAGGTGTCTCTGTTGTAGAAGTGGATGCGAGAGTGGCGAGATCGATGTATGGTGTAGATGGGCCCTCATCATTTTTGGTACTTGGGGGATTTTATAGTACTTTTCTTCAAGGATTTTGCAATAGGAGAAGGGTTTGGGATCTCCATGGATGGTAACTTCTTGTCCCTCATGTGTGAATTTCACGCATTGATGGAAATTTGATGCTACTTCCTTCATTGCATGAATCCATGGGCATCCTAGGAGGATGTTATATGGCAAGTCGAGGTCGAAGACCTGACAAGTGGTTTCCATGATAGTAGGCCCTACTTGAATAGGGAGTTTGATTGTGCCCTGAGGCACTCTTTCTTGATCATCATATGCTATTATTGTGATACCCTTTCCTTTGTTGATAGAATCCTCTGAGATTTTCAATTGTTTGATGAGGTTGAGAGAACATATTTCAAGCCCGCACCTCCATCCACCAAGACCCTTTTGACTTTGCTCTTATGTACTATGGATTCTAAGTGGAGCTTACAATTGTGAGATGGTTGAGCGGGGAAATCCTGGTCAGAGAATGTGAGGAGATTTGGCGTAATGATCTATTTCTGACCATAGCTTGGAATTGCTCCGCATCAATATCTACGGGGACAGTGGATGAAGCTAACGCTTCCTCAAGGATTTTCCTATGGGTAGATGATATTTTTAGCAACTCCATGATGGAGATTTGTGCTAGCATTCTTTTGAGCTGATCTAGGACATTGCAGCCATTAGAGATAGATCTAGATGTAGGGACTCTGTTTGGCCGGGATGATCCTGCGATGGTAACTTTGTCGCCTCTTGTGGTGACTCCACAATTGGCATGGGCACCTTTGATGGTGATGACTGTGTAGTATTCATCTAGGGAGGCAACAAAAGTTTCATACACATGATTTATGTTTGTGTGGGTTCATTTTCCCTTATCAATGTTATTATTATTCCCTTTATTGCCATGGTTAGGCATCAGATTTGTGTATATCTTAAGGTCTTGGTTTCCTATTGGCTATTCCACATTTATAATCCTTTGATCGATGAGATCTTGAATTATTTTTTTTAGCCTCATACAACTATTCATGGTATGGCCTTTTATTTTATGGAATTCACAGAGTTAATTCTCATTATACCAAGGAGGTTTCACATCCGGTTCTTGGTAATTCTCAAAGGTAGGAGCCTTGATGAGTTTTTTTGTTTATCAACTTCTTCATTATGACTTCAAGTGGTTCCCCCAAAGTAGTGTATTTTTGCTTTGGATAGCTCTTATTTCATTGGGGTGGTCCCCTTTGATCATTGAGATTGTTTATTGTTGGATTGTTGTTTGGTTGTTGTATTGTGTGATGATTGTTTTGGTGTTGGATTTGGATTTGTGTTGCGGGTGTATTTTGGCATGGGGCACTGATGACCACCTTGGCATCTATGACACCATCATTAGTAACATTTTTGTTCCTTTCCCATGTGTGAGGTTTATCTTTGTAATTGGAAGGTGGGGGGTTGTTTTGTTGTTTAGGGTATGAAGTTGATCCTGCAGGTTGAGTCATAAGGGTTCATTCAATGTTGAGCACCTTGGAGATCAACTGATCATATGTGGTGATCCCTTGTACCTTGAGATGAAATTCCAAGAGGTCATCAAGGTTGGATATAATGGTGAAAACTTGTTGTTCCTCGGGCATGGTACACTTGCTCCGATTGGCCTTGGATCACCATCATTGTAGGAATGAAGTGAATGATTCACCCTTACCCTGTTTTAGAGCTGAGAGTTCTTCTAAACTAACATCCATGGAAATGTTTCATACATAATTTTTAATGAATGCATTTATAATTTCTTGGAATGTTCTGATGCCTATAGGTAGGCGAGAGAACCATTCCATAGCATGGCGAACCAAACTCCTAGGAAATAGTCGCATCAGATAAGTATCGTCGTATGCGACTTCCATGCAATGAACCTAGAATTCCTTGATGTAATCTTTAGGGTTTCCCATCCCACGATATTTTCCAAACTTGGGGATCTCAAATCCCTTGGGGAATGGTTTCATCACATGGCTCCTGTCAAATGGATAGGGACACAAGTTGCTCAGTGTTTTTGTGGTTCGCCCTGATTGAAGATTGGGCACTTGTTGCTAGAGCAACCTGATTTGTGTCGTTACTTAATTTTGTGGATCAAGGGGTGGGATGAAGGTTTTTTGGGGTGTTTCGATTGTGGGTTGGATGGAGGGGTTGGTTGGTGTTTTTTTTTATGGTATTTTCACATTCTTCTGAGCTAGGTATGCTTGTACTTGTTGTTGTATGAACAACGCTTGTTGTTGTTCTTGTTGTTGTTGTGCTAGGATTGCTTGTTGTTGAGCTTGTTGTTGTGCTTGTTGTTGTTCCTATTGTTGTTGTGCTAGGATTTATTGTTGTTGTTCTTTTTTTGTTCCAACAACGCTTATTGTTGGGCTGCTAATTTAGTTGCTTCTTGTTGCTCTTGATATTGTTTTATTACTTGTTGATATGCTTGCAGTTGTGTTGCTTGTTTTTGTGCAAGAAGTTGTTCTTGTGTTTGTGCATGTTGTGCTTGATATTGGACATTTTCCTGAGCTTGAGCTTGTGCTTGCACTGCTTGTGGTTGGGCTTGTGCTTGTGCCACTTGTTGTAATAGGATTTGGGCTTGGGAAGCCTTTTTCCCTTGTAATGTAGCTTGGACTGCTTGAGAAACTAGTGCGACTTGAGAAACTTGTTGTTGTTGTTGCAATAAATCTTGGGCTTGTGCGGCCTATTGCGTTTGTAATGTGGCTCGGGCTGCTTGGGAAGCTTGCACAGGTTGAGCGGCTTGCTGAGCAGCTAGTTGTGTGGCTTTTTGCTTTTGCACTTGTAGGAATCCCCTTTGAAAAGTAGCTTGCTGAGCTGCTTGCAATGCCATGTTGTATTGGCTTGATATGCTAGAAGTTGGTGGTGGCGGGGGTGGTGGTAGTGAGTGGTGATGTCATGTTGGTGATTTGAGTGGTGGATGGTGTTGTTGATGTGGTTGGTTATTGAGAGACCATGCTTTGAGATGTTAGGGGGTGGTTGATGATGTCATGATTGCTTGTGTAGTTTTCATCTGTTGTTGCGATATTGATGACAAGTTTTGAGAGTTTGGCGTGATGTTTTGATTGGTGTTTGGGATGTTGGTTTGATTGATATTTCATAAAAGTGGAAGCCCCAAACCAAGTAAAGGTGTGGATAATGGTGGTAATGGTGGAAGAGGTAAAAATGTGAGGGGTGTGAGTTGAGAAAATATTGTGGTATCAAAAATTCCCCCAGGTCCGAACATGTCACCTTCCTCTTGTGAATTTGTGAGGAGAGGAGTTTGAGGTGTTGCTCGGAAGGATGATGATGATGGATCATTAGGATTATGGAAAGTGAGAGGAACATACTTATGTAATGGGTTTTGGGGTATGTTTTGTTCCAATATGGTGTTTGCATCCAAGTCTTGATTATTAACAAGGGGGTGTGTTTCAATAGCATTGAGAAATGCATTTCCCTTATTAACATTGGGTTGGGTTGGAGCAAAAGATGTCATGATTTGCGGAATGTTTTGAGTGATGTTTTGGGATGGGGGTGTAGATGAGATGGGAATGGTGGATGAGATTGGGGGTAAAGAATTCTCCACTATAGTACTCACGTCAAAATTAGAAGGTAATTTGGCCCCTTGTTTTGCTAGCTCAAGCATGTATAATGAAGGGTTAAGCCTCATCATGATGTTGATGATTTTATGGTTTTCCGTATTTTGGAGCATTTCAATTATTTCTTCATGCAACATCCCAAAGGTAATATCTTCTCCTTGGTTTTCCTCTTGTGGTTTTTGTGATGATGAGATAGTCAAAGGATTTCTTGATTCGACTGGACTCATTTCAACGTTCATTTGGCTTAGATCACTTGAAGCTGGTGTTTCTTTGTTGGCTTCCATGTTCTTCTTGTATTGAGATCTAGTTTGAACCATAAAACAAGGATCAAGAATATGGGAGATGACTCTCTTGATTCTTTGGATTGATATTTACTTTATGCACAAAAGAGAAAATTTTAGGATATCTTAAGGATCGAAAGGTGATATGATGATGATGCAAGAGATGGATGATATGGATGTTTTGATCTTTTGATAAATCTTGAGGGGGATGCTAGAGTTTTGGGACTTTTGGATATGTTTTGGATTTTGATTTTTTTTATTTTCCTTTTGGAATTGTCCTTGATTTGATTTGAACAAATAGACCCTAAGATGTTGGATGATTATCTAAGGGGTAGATTTTCTCAAAGGATGATAATTTGAATATGTGTAGGGAGAAGGATGCATCTACCCACACCTATTCAAACAAGATGATAATTTAACCAAGCATATGAAGAAGGATGCATCTACATATACCTAGCTAAACAAGATGGTTTGATAACTTTGACCTAGCATATGCAAAAGGATGCATCTACACATACCTAGCCAAAGATGATTTGATAAAGATTTCAAGGATTTTCTCTCAAGGATTTGATGATTTTGATTTTTTCCAAAAAAGCCTAGCATGAAGGATAATTTCAAGATTTCTCAAAAGGTGATGGTGAGATGATTTTGTTTTGATGTTTGAAGGATGGATGAAAAAATATTTTGATTTCCTTTTGATCCTAAGATGAACCTAAAAAAGACACTTTTTTTACCTAAAACCTTGGTATTGAAGAACATCCATTGCTTCTATAGACCTTTATAACCAAGAAGTGATTCAATTTGATCATACATTACTGGATTTTGAATCAAGTACTTTCATTTTGGGATTTGACTTCTTTGAAAATCGTGAGGTTTCAACACATGTGAGAGTTCATTTTGTTTATTTTTGCTTAGTGGATTTATTTTATCACAAACACTTCTTTGATTAGTTTTCCAAACTAGATGTCCAATGTCTTAATTTCTTTGAATCTCACAAAGTATGTTATGTGGAAATTTGATGAATTCAAGGCAAGGGTTACCTATTTTTAACTTTAGTAGACAAATTGAGATGTAATCCAAATGTTTAGAAACCTCTAAGGATGTGAATCCCAAGGGCAATTGATAACATATGGATTGGGTCAATTGTATTTGTCTCCTAAAGGGTTTGAAATTTTGATGATGAAGTTTAAGTGTTTGTTTCCAAGATGTTTTCAAACAAGCAAAGTATTTTGTAACCAAGAATAAGTACAACCCTATGGATGTGGAAGACAATATTTGTTGGATTCCCACTTGGGCAAGTCCAGCTATGCTTATCTTTAGCGAATGGTTAGATGCTTGACCCCACTCGCTCCCCTCCACGGCTCATTAACATCATTTGGGGCAGCCAAGCATCAACACCCATGAAACTCCCATAGCATGCTTTCCATTTCTACTAAAAGACCGTAAAAGTGTGGGGTGGCTTCAGAACGACCGTTCTTGCACGAAAAAATAGATCAAAGGATTTTGGCAATTCTAAAACATGGGTTTTAATTAGGACTTTCCATTCATGGAGATTGACCCATACAGCGAGAGTCCCTTTTCAGATCCATCTTGTCGGAGCCAACCACATGATATTGGTGTTTACTCCAATACCCACATTTATATCCTAGTTGGAAATACTCTTGGCTTTAGAGTGTTACCGGTTGAGTTGTTCCCTTGGGTGAGTACTTTTTCCCCAAGGAAGGCCCTCTAAGATAACAAAAGTAAGTAAAGATAATATCTGTAACTCGATCAATCCTTTTTTGCAACACAAAGAAAGAGAATATACGCAATAATTCTCCACTCACACTCACACAAGACTTTGTTCAATTTTAAAGCCAAAATGAAGTGTGGAGGTGATTGCTTTATCTCAACCTAAAATCACAAAAAAGGCCTTTTGATTCTCAAGATCACTATAAAGCGCAAGAGAAGCACATACGTCCTTTTTCAATGAAGTTAGTTTAAGTAATCCCTCACAAATACAAAGTTGCACAAGTTCATTTTAGATCAACAAAACAACTATGAATTCTTTTTAAAGCACCAAAGGACAAATGAGAGTTTTTTTTTTCAATTTTTAACCAAAAAACAAACTCTAGTAAGTTGTAGTCCTAATGTTCGTTTTAAGCTTTTGCAAAAAATTGAAAAGTTTCTTTTTTTTTAAAAACCCAAACAAAATTAGTGTCCTAAGAAAAAAGGAATAACAGTTTCCTAAGAGTGTTAAGCAAACACTAAAGTGTTTAAAAACACTTTGATTTTGTGAAGTACCCTCATCATGCTTCCTTTTCTTTCATTTTCAATTGATCCAACCTACAAGAGAGAAAACCAGTCAGATTTTGCAAAACATAGAGGTCAAAAGGCAGAAAATGGAAGATAAATTGATCATATGACAAAATGCACATGCTAAAATGGAATTTCAACTTTTTATTCCCTATTAGTGGCGCAACCCGTGACTGCGTCTCATTTTCATTTCTCAGCGGTGTTGTACAGCACTGCTTACCAGTCAGCGGCGCTCTGTGTTCAGACCAGTGAGCTCAACTACGTCACACTTTTGCCCAATGTCATTGTTTGATTTTTTGAAAAATCCCACAAGTCAGATTGGTCAAGCGACGCAGTTTAAAATTCAAAAACTTGGGCGAGAAGACTTTAGTGTTGTATTTTGAATTTCCAGCAGTGTTGTATGGTGACGCTGGAGATTTGGCGGTGCTATATAGCACTACTAAGCTTCCAACGTTGGAATTTTCCTATGCACAAGAAAAAATGTGGAATTTCTAGAAAAACATGATAAATAATGAGATGCAACCCTCCTTTTAACGCCAAATGTGTGAACCCCAATCCAAATACCTGCAAAACAATAAGAACAAACACATTAGATTATCAAATGTAAGTAAGAACAAGGATTCCCCATGAAATCCATTTACCAAGTTCAAATTAGGAAAAAAAGCAATGAAGAACACAATGAAAATAACAAAGTAGAGATTGAATCCTAATTAAACTAGCAAACTCATGATCCCATGGGGGAATTGGTGCCAATTTGATGTGAAAATTGGCACTTTCCCAATTCCTATGATGCAATGTTGATGAATGTTGATGAATTTTGATGAGTGATCCACTTTGTTGATGTTTGATGAGTGCTCCAAGCTAAAAATATGCATAACCTAGCTAAGAACTCAATGGTATTGATGAAAATGGCTAGAGATTTGAGTAGAGTAACTTTGCATAATTTGTGGATGATCAAATGAGGAATGAAGCCTCTTATTTATAGATGAGATTGAAGGATGAATGTCAAAAATTGAGCAATGTGGGACTAACATTCAACCAATGGAAAGATGCTACATGTCAATCTATGAGTGGATGGAGGATGTGCAAGTTTTGAGGATTGTGCGAATAAATGCCTATTTTTGAATTTTGAATTTTGTTGAAATGACTTGCAAGAGGGAAGGGAAAATGCATTAAATGCCACTTGGCTCAAGGAAAAGGACATGTAAGATGGAGTAAATGCCTTGTTGGATGTACATGTCAACTTGGATTTTGAATTCAAACTTGAAGAATATTCCAAAAAGATGCCTTGTTGAGGAAAATAGGGATTTAATCAATCAATTAAATATATTTTCATGTGCAAGTGGTAAAAGTTGGAGGATGTGACATGATAGGAGATTAAATTAATCCAAGTTAATTAATTTAATGAGAGATTAGATGATGTGATAAATTTGACTTAGATTTGTGGATTTATATAAATCAAATATGAGAGGAATGTGATAAGAGATTAATTAAATAAAGATTTTGATTTATTTAATTAAAAGAGATGATGTTAGATTAAACTAAATAAGGTTTTAATTTATTTAATTTAATAGATATACTTTAGAGATTTAATGAAATAATATTAATTATTTAATTAAATAGAGATAATTAGATCATATTGATTGATTTAATTAACAAAAGAGAGAGACTTAATTAGATAATGATTTATTTAATTAAGGGAGGGAAATTGATGAATTTAATTAAATAAAGGGATTTGATTAAATGGTTAGACCAAGGGATAATTTAGGATGAAATGGTATTAGTAGTTGAGATCAGATGCACAATGTTAATCGGTACATTTTACGTGTCTACAAGATTTTTTTTTTTTTAAATAAACCTAGTAGTTTAGAAACTACATTCAATTTTCTACAAATTATATTCTTACATATTTTTCAAATAATATAGATAACTTATTCAAATTTTTATGTCAAGTTGCCTAACTTTGATTTTTCTAAATTTTTTGCCACTTAAGGGCATGTTTTTTCCATGATGATCCTACACATACCCTATGCCCGTAACAGATGACAAGATGGCTGCATAGTGTACATGCAAATAAACTATAATAATAAAGTTATTTTTAAATTGGAGACATCGCTAGGTTGACGAGACTTGACCCTCAGGATTAAAGATTTAAGATTTGAGGCTTTTTCATAAAATATTTTGGTTTGACTTAGGCAATATTAAATGGTAAACAAGAGCATGATGACCGACAAATCTAAATAATTAATAAAATCTCAACCATTGATTTCTGAAAATCTAATGGTTCTAGTGTTATTCTAGAGGTTTCAATTCACAATTCTAGTGCTTCAAGGATTTACTTCTAGAATGCATCTATAGTCGTCCATCAAAAAATCATCAAACGGTCCCTCTTTTAAAACAAACTTTATGCACATGCATGGTTTAAAATGAAGACATTGCTAGGTTGACGAGACTCGACCCTCAAGATTAAAGAGTTAAGATTTAAGGCTTTGTCATAAAATATTTTGGTCTGACTTAGGCAATATTAAACAGTAAACAAGGTTACAAGAGCACGATGACTAACATACCTAAATAATTAATAAAATCTCAACCATTGTTTTCTAAAAATCTAACGATTCTAGTGTTATTCCGGAGGTTTCAATTCACAAGTCTAGTACTTCAAGGATTTACTTCTGGAATGCAACTATAGCCGTCCATCGAAAATTCATTGAATGGTTCATCTTTTAAAACAAACTTTATGCACACGCATAATTTAAAATGGAGACATCGCTAGGTTGACGAGACTCGACCCTCAGCATTAAAAAGTTAAGATTTAAAGATTTGTCATAAAATATTTTGGTCTGACTTAGGAAATATTAAATGGTAAACAAGAGCACGATAACCAACAGACCTAAATAATTAATAAAATCTCAACTATTGATTTATGAAAATCTAACAGTTCTAGTGTAATTCTGGAGGTTTCAATTCAAAAATCTAGTGCTTGAGAGATATACTTCTAGAATGCAACTACAACCATCCATCAAAAATTCATCGAACCGTCATGGTCCATAATGTCACATGGTCGCTAAAATTTGGAACCTTAGAACCAAAGTCTAAAGTTTCAAAGTTTTTGAAACATTCAACCCACTGACTACAAAGATGACCAAGAAAGACTTGCAACTAAGGTTAGGAAAAGAAACAAAACCCCGAATTTGGTGAATTAAGATAGGAAATGTGGCAAGGACGATGTATTTATGAAGTGAATTGTTACCCAATTTTCACCCTCAGGCTCAATCAGGCAAGGCATCTATGTTGTAGATGTCCGTAAGGACCAAATGGGATGTCTCCATTGAGGGTTACTTCATGCATCTGATGACATTTCATAAGGATTTCAGTTGGGAGGCCTTCTTTGTTGGAAATATGCTTCAATAGTTACAGGCTCAACCTCAATTAGAGCCAGGTCAAAATGACATCTTCACTGTCTAGACGACTGGTTGCTTTGATACATTTCATTTTGAATAGGTCGTTGTGACCTAGTTTTTGTCCTACTGAATGAAGCTACAGAGCCTATCGCTATGACAAGAAGGGTTCGGTATGACCTCTTATCATGTCAGGATCTTTGGCCGATAGGCCATTCAATCGTCAGTCAGGGAGACTCATGGTGACCATGGGCTTCAAGATAACTTATGATGCTCGGTAAAAGGTCCTAGCGAAGAGACAAGGTCTTGCCGACAGCGGTTGGTTTAAAGTCATCGGGGAAGCTCTCGCCCAAAGAAACACTATTGATATGAAGTCCCAACGAAGAGGAAAAGTCACACCGACTGCATTCGTTCGGGAGGAAAAATATTTTCATGGAGAAGTATTAGCGAGGATGGAATGTCTTTCCAATGGTGTTGACTTCTTCGGTATAACTCTCGGCAACAGATGGACACTTTAGGGTAAGTCTTTGAGCCCGCTAAGAGGTTTCAGCGACCTGACAATGTTTTGGTGACAACGGAAGGGCTCTCGACAAAGGTTGGTGCCTTCGCCACAAGGTCTCACCAAATGTAGAAGGTCTCCCTGACATTTGACTTTAGTATAGTTTCCAGCTATCACCCTATGGTCTTGTCAACAGGGCCATGTCTCAGCAAACGAAGTCATCTTGGCCAAAGGAAGTGGTTTCGCCATAATGTCTTGGCGAAACCTTTGTCTCTTGCCAAAGTGAACAAAATGAAGCCTTGCCAAATTAGGGTGCCCTTAGCACAACCTCTTGCCGACCAATGGATTTCTCCCCAACGAGGGGGTCTTGATGATTGAAGCAAACAAGTAGGGATCCCACCAAGGAAACATCCAGTTTCACTAGGAATTGGGGCTTTCGCCATGGGGTCCTGGCGACTGTCCAAAGTCTCGCCGAAGTATGTGATTTCGGCATAATCTTGTGAATGCGATAGGAGATCTCCCCGACTCAGTGATGTCTCACCGACAGTAAAGTGAATAGCTCGTTCAGGAGGAAAAAGAGTCTTAGAGAGAAGTTTGGGTGAAGTCAGGATGTCTCACCAAAGGAAAGCAGCGTCGCTAAAGAAAAGAGAGCTCAGCAGGAGGTCTCTTCGATAAGAAAGGTCACACTGACATGCCTAGTGCCTTCGGTGTAACATGAGAAGCTTGCTAAGAGGTCTCCCTGAACGTATGATCTCTCACCGATAGCGATGGAATCGCCCAATAAAGTGGCATCGATATAACTCAGTGGTGCTCGCTATGACTTCTCCCCAATGTCATTTGACTTGCTAATGTTTTGGCAATATCAACACGACTCCTAAGTTCACCGAGACTCTCATCAACTGTCGCATATTGTGCCGATAGTTTCAGAGGGCATAATCGCATCGGTGAGACATTTTGGGTGTCTCGCTGAGATGCGATTCTTTTCAAAAGTGTTTTGACTACCTACAGAGTCTGCGTGGAATATGCTCAACCAACCAGGGGGAGCTGAGGTGAGCTATGGAAATCTAACCAGGATCAAGAACGTTAATAGAATGTGAATGCAACGCGTATCTGTTATGAGCTCAGAGCATTCAAAGCGTTCAGCCGAAGTGGTTCCAAGATGACACGAGATCAGAAATGAATGTGGTGGTTGTGGAAAGATCAGGAGGCTTCTCTGGGGATGACTCTTCACCATCATGGACATGCAGGGTTCTGCATTAAATTCAATCGAAAAGATCTAAAGAAAAATCTACTCCGAGGACTGATATTTTTGAAATCCCTAAGGGGGTCGATACAGTTTGATATATAAGGCATTTTTTCCTTTTTTGTAAATAGTTTGAGTCATACATCCAGAAGAGTTAGTGATTTTTATCTATCCTTCCTCAGCTGATGTATACTTTGTAACCCAATTGAAATCTAGAATGCAAAATAGAATTCACCTTGAAAGCAAGTATTAATTCTCTTACCACTCTCATTTCTGTATGTTAGCTTATGCATGTGTTTCTTTAACAATGTTTTTCTAAATTTGTATTCATACCACAAAGCTGTGAAGTTTGTTTCTTCCTTCTTGAGATATTTATGTAGATAAAACCTATCAAAAGTGATGCATAAGTCTAATGGGGTTATGTTGAGTAAGTAAAATAGCTACAGTCTAGTTTTCTTAGTGTGATTGCATCTTGTTTTCATTTCTCGATTCCTTCTCAACTCGGTGTATCACCATAGGAATAGTTCAGTATAGTTTCATTTTGTATGCACTTCTTCTCCCTTTACCTCACAAAGATCATTAGTCTAGGTGATACCCAAAGGAAGCCAGCCTTCTCCGGAGGTTCATTTCAACTTCAGGTGACCCACAGCCTTGAAATGATCCCATGTTTCACTAGAAAGCTTAGTTTTTACAACTTCGCATAGGGTACATTTCTAGGTGACAATAGTTTTTGGCACACCCGGTGGGACAGTCGAAATGAAAGTTTGGAAATTATATGTCTACTACTAGTTTTTGATATGTAGCCAATAAATTTCAGGCCTTTCAAAGGCAAAATATCAGCATATCATGGCGACTCCAACTTCATAATAACTGGTTCCAGTAGCCCAGGTGTCTGCAATTAATAAGGTTTGATCTTTAGGCTTTTTTTACTTCATGTCTTATCTCTACAATTATTAGTTATCAGCAATATGAGGTCTTGCCACCTCCATTCCATGAGAGTCATGTGTATATGTCCTCTCATTAGCCATATGATACAGAGCAACCTGTTGTTTTTATGTCAAATGACCCGGTATCTGCAAATTACCAGTATTCCCATCATGTTTCCTGCCCTCCCACTCTTGGTCAACCAATATTTGATCAAAATCAACCCCAAGAGGAGGTTTCTGATATTAACCAATATGATTACTTATATAATCAGCCTTTAAAGCATCCTTACCAAACTATAATGGACCTGCTCCAACAATTCGACCGTGTGTTGTGGGCTTTGAACCAGAAGTTTGAACATATGCAAATTAATGATGTCAATAAGGTGTTCTCCTACATGTATGGCATGTTGGTCGATGTCAAGAACTAGAAAAAGCTTATTTCACAGTAGCAGGAGTTGGGATGTCAGTTTGAAGAAGATCTTGAGGGAGAGATAGTAGCTAAAGAGGAGCAAATAAAATTTTTATCTGCTCAAGTACAAGGTACTCGAGCTTATTTAGATTATCAAGCATGAAGGTATGAAACACAGGCAACGCTTTCCATTCCTAGTTTCAACTCACCTCCTCCTGTCATGTTGAATCATCCAGTGAAGGAGGAGGCTTCCGAATATAGGTTTCCTAGCTTTAAGCAGGAGAAGCCTTCCAAGCTCTCTAGTGAGCCTATTAACAAGTCCCCTACCCTCAGGATTCCAAGATGGAAGGTCCCATCTCAATCACCTTGTGAGTTTTCTTCACCTATCATGCAAGTCAAATCATGCTTTGATGTCCAGGAGGTAAAATAGGAGCAGCCCAGTGATCAGGTTAGTTCATTCATCATGGGGGAAGATAGAATCCCAAAGTTGTTACATCTAGCTATGGAGGATTGTAGAAGACAATAGCAGCCAATGATTGAACAACAAGAAAGCATGGGTGGGTTGCTTATTGATGATAGTAAGCAAGACAATAAGGCCTTAATTCAGGGAGAAAAGCCTAAGATGGAACCTGATATTATCCTCCAAGTAGATGGTCATGATGAACTGGGACAACAGGTTCATGAACTTGAACAAATGTTGAAACATCAAGAGGAGCCTAATGAGCCTGATTTGCAAAGTCATAATTGGTTGGAGGAGCTTCCATTCCATTATGCAAAGGAGCATGAGGTTACATTATTGCTTCAATTTTTTCCCCCCTTTATGGAGGAAAAAAAGCCTAAATCAGAATATAACTCTTCCAGTGATGATGAGAATTATGAGCAGCTTCCATTCTGGTGCATAAAAGAGCCTGAGGTTGATGCATTGATTGAAGATGTGACAGAGGAATCTATCTCATTGTTCTCTATTGAAGAAATGGGTGTTGAGATGGAAATTCATGAGCAAGAGATCAAAGGAGGCTCAATCTTTTCCCTTACCAAAGGTTGTCCAATCAGAAACCTAGCTCAGATGGAATCCAATACAACACCAAGGACGAATCTTGCACCCAAGCATGAGGGTACTGCTCAGGAGGAGCGCACTCAAGATACTTTTCCACCTCAGAATGAGAATGTTTACATTCCATATGAAAAGGGTTAGTAATCTTGAATATGTTCTGCAAGAGATCTTGCAGCCATCCGTTGAATTGTCATGCATGCTTCATTTCTCTTTAGTTGTTCTCCAGCATAGCAAACATTGTAAATTTTTTAGAAAGAGCAATTATTTCACCCAACTTGTTAATGGGTTTGTTTGATCAATTTCTTACTGGTTAGTGTAGGGTAGGTTTAGATGCAGTTTGCTTTCCCTAAGTGTTGTTTCAACACATGTAAATAGTTTTATTTCAGCTTTTCCCTGCTTTCAATAAGTTTCCAAGTGTTCTAGTGAGTCTCAAGATGAGTTATAGCCATGTACAAGTTGATCTTGATCTTTTTTGAGTTGTCCCAATGACTCCATGCCTAATGGATAGGCCTAGGCTACTAGTTTCATGTTTAGCAGGCAAACATCCAGTAAAGGTTGCCAAAAATGTTACCCAATTTTCACCCTCAGGCTCAATCAGGCAAGGCATCTATGTTGCAGATGTTCGTAAGGGCCAGATGGGATGTCTCCATTGAGGGTTACTTCATGCATCTAATGACATTTCATGGGGATTTTAGTTGGGAGGCCTTCTTTGTTGGAAATATGCTTCAATAGTTACAGGCTCAACCTCCATTAGAGCCAAGTCGGTATGACATCTTCACTGTCTAGCTGACTGGCTGCTTTGATACATTCTGTTTTGAATAGGTCGTTGTGACCTAGTTTCTATCCTGCCAAATGAAGTTGCATAGCCTATCGCTATGACGGGAAGGGTTCGGTATGACCTCTTATTGCATTGGGATCTTTGGCCGATAGGCCATTCAATCATCAATCGGGGAGACTCATGGTGACCACGAGCTTCGGGATAACTTATGACGCTCGGTGAAAGGTACCAACAAAGAGGCAAGGTCTCACTGACAGCGGTTGGTTTAAATTCATTGGGGAAGCTCTCGCCGAAAGAAACACTGTCGGTATGAAGTACCAACGAAGAGGCAAAGTCACACCGACTACATTCGTTCGGGAGGAAAAAGAGTCTCGGGGAGAATTCTTAGCGAGGATGGAATGTCTTGCCGATGGTGTTGACGTCTTCGGTATAACTCTCGGCGATAGATGTACACTTCAGGGTAAGTCTTTGAGCCTGTTAAGAGGTTTCGGTGACCCGACAATGTTTTGGCGACAACGGAAGGGCTCTCAGCAAAGGTTGGTCCCTTCGCCACAATGTCTCACTGAACGCAAAAGGTCTCCCCAACATTTGACTTTGGTATAGTTTCTAGCTGTCCCCCTATGGTCTTGTCGGCAAGGCCATGTCTCAGCAAACGAAGTCATCTCGGCCAAAGGAAGTGGTTTCGCCACAATGTCTTGGTGAAACCTTTGTCTCTTGCCGAAGTGAACAAAATGAAGCCTCGCCAAATCAGGGTGCCCTCGGCACAACCTCTTGCCGACCAATGGATGTCTCCCTGACTAGGGGGTTTTGATGACTGAAGCAAACAAGTGGAGGTCCCACCAAGGAAACATCTGGTCTCGCTAGGAATTGGGGCTTTCACCATGGGGTCCTGACGACTATCCAAAGTCTCGCTGAAGTATGTGACTTCGACATAATCTTGTGAATTCGATAGGAGATCCCCCTGACTCGGTGATGTCTCGTCGACAGTAAAGTGAACAGCTCGTTTGGGAGGACAAAGAGTATCAGAGAGAAGTCTGAGCGAAGTCAGGATGTCTTGCCGAAGGAAATCAACGTCGCTAAAGAAAAGAGAGCTCGACGGGAGGTCTCTTTGATAAGAGAGGTCACATTGACATGCCTGGTGCCTTCGATGTAACATGAGAAGCTCACTAAGAGGTCTCCCCGAGCGTATGATCTCTCGCCGACAGCAATGGAATCGCCCAATAAAGCGGCATCGGTATAACTCAGTGGTGCTCGCTATGACTTCTCCCCAATGTCGTTTGACTTGCCGATGTTTTGGCGATATCAACATGACTCCTAAGTTTTCCAAGACTCTCATCGACTGTCGCATATTGTGCCAATAGTTTCAGAGGGCATAATCACATCGGTGAGACATTTTCAATGTCCACTGAGATGCGATTCTTTTCAAAAGAGTTTTGACCGCCTACAGAGTCTGCATGGAATATGCTCAACCAACTAAGGGGAGTTGAGGCGAGCTGTGGCAATCTGACCAGGATCAAGAACGTCAACAGAATGTGAATGCAATGCGTATCTGTTATGAGCTCAGAGCATTCAAAGCGTTCAGCTGAAGTGGTTCCAGGATGACATGAGATCATAAATGAATGCAGTGGTTGCAGAAAGATCAGGAGGCTTCTCCGAGGATGACTCTTCACCGTCATGGACACACAAGGTTCTGCATTAAATTCAGTTGAAAAGATCTAAAGAAAAACCTACTCTGAGGACTGATATTTTTGAAATCCCTAAGGGGCCGATACAGTTTGATATATAAGGCATTTTTGCCTTTTTTGTAAATAGTTTGAGTCATACATCCAAAAGAGTTAGTGATTTTTATCTATCCTTCCTCAGCTGATGTATACTTTGTAACCCAATTGAAATCTGGAATGCAAAATAGAATTCACCTTGAAAGCAAGTATTAATGCTCTTACCACTCTCATTTTTGTATGTTAGCTTATGCATGTATTTCTTTAACAATGTTTTTCTAAATCTGTATTCATACCACAAAGCTATGAAGTTTGTTTCTTCCTTCTTGAGATATGTATGTAGATCAAACCTGTCAAGAGTGATGCATAAGTCTAATGGGGTTATGTTGAGTAAGTAAAATAGTTGCAGTCTAGTTTTCTTAGTGTGATTGCATCTTGTTTTCATTTCCTAATTTCTTCTCAACTCAGTGTATCACCATAGGAATAGTTCAGTATAGTTTCATTTTGTATGCACTTCTTCTCCCTTTACCTCACAAAGATCATTAGTCTAGGTGATACCCAAAGGAATCCGACCTTCTTCGGAGGTTCATTTCAACTTCAGGTGACCCACAGCCTTGAAATGATCCCATGTTTCACCAGAAAGCTTAGTTTTTACAACTTCGCATAGGGTGCATTTCTAGGTGACAACATGAATATCATGGGAAAATTTTAGCAAGTGGACATGATTGAAGGATCAATGGGTAATTAAGATCGGTACATGTGGAGTTTGGAAAATTATTACCTCTTAGCCCTCAATTAGGGAAGTTAATAATAGAGTTTGGGATGGAGAAGAAGGCACACAAAAAATTTGAAAGAGTGGTGGTGGTGGCAGTGTAGCTACAACAATTTTTAAATGGAGGCCAACTTCACTCTACGTTCGAGGAGGCAATTAAACCCATTTTATGGTGAAGCTTCTCACCAAAGATTAATGGGTATGTTTTTATTCATTGATGGGAGGTTGGTACAAAGTGTGCGGATGATTTTGGGGAAATCCTTTGGAAATCTAAGGCATAGATGCAAGACTACCATGGATGTATACTCCTTGATTATAGCATGGGGTTTGGACTTGGGAGAATCGACAAGCACAATGAGAGAGGTGATGGAGATGATTGTGCATAGAGATTTTTGGGAAGGATTAGAATCAATAATTGAATGGGCAGTTCCAGGTGAAGGTTTCGACATCCAAGAAGGCTTTGATAATGTGGAACTGGAAGGGGTAGAAGGATGCATCCCTTTCATGCATTGGCTGGAGGATGAGATTAAAAATCAATGCAGGGAAGAAGCAAGGTTAGGCTGGCAAGCATTGAAGCTCTTTATAGAGTTGATGAAAGTGGAAGAAATTATAGCACATGCAAAAGCAGAGGTGGAGTGCATGGAAGCACAGGAAAAAGCGGAGGAAAAGTGTATGAAAGAAAAATAACAAAATTCGAGGAAGCGGAAGATGAAAGGAAAAGCAACAAGGAAAGTTGGTTATGAAACGGGTAGCACTAGTTGAATTTGTAGTTTTTGTAGGGTTTTTGCAGAATTAACGCAAGACTAGTACTAAATTTTTGGCTAGTTGAAATATGTAAGGTAGATACAGATATTTGTGGAACTGGTTTTAGTTGGGCAGGGTTACTTTTTTTGTTATGAAGCATGTTAAGATGGTTTTTTGAAAAAACTGTTATAGCTATAGGTGATTTTTGGATGGTTGATGAAAACAATGAGGAAAATAATCTTTATTTTCATGCATTTTTTTATTAGTTTGATATTATGTTTAATTTTTCAATATTTTTTTCTTAATCATTTGGAAATATGTTTAATTCACTAATGAATTTTATTTTTTAGTTTGAAAAAAAGTTTTAATCGCCAAAAAAAATATTTTTTCTGGTTTGAAAACAGGTTAATTCGCCAATCGAATAATTTATTGGTTTGAAAATATATTTTAATCACCAATGGAAAAATTTTAGATGTTTTAAAAATTTTGCATTTTGCCAGGATTTTCCACAAACTTCTACCAATTAGAAAAGATTTTCCAATGGAATTTTTTTTCATGAAAAACAAAAAAATTAGCCACTAAAATTAATATTTTTATCAGGAAGTATACAAGATTCGCCAGGATTTTACTCCTTCACTAAGGGGGGTTTTCTTAAAGTTTTCCCTGCCTCCATTAGTTGTATTTTTGGGATGGAATGAAGAGGGATATTTTAGATTTTGTTTCAAATTTTTTGGAGTGTCAAAGGGTGAATGAAAAACATCAACACCCTGCAAGTCTTCTTCAACCGCATCTTGTCCCAGAATGGAAATGGGATATCATTTTAGTGGATTTTATAGTTGTCTTGCCCATGTCTTCTCATCTTCATGATGCCATCATGGTCAATATGGATAGGTTGACTAAGGTGGCACACTTCTCTCCTGTTCAGTCTTCATATAATGTTTCTTCAATGACCAAGATTTTCATGGAGGATATAGTCAGGTTGTAGGGGATTCCTCATAAGATCATCTTTGATAGAGATCCAGAGTTCACTTCAGCACTCTGGATGTCCTTGTAGCATGCATTGGGGCTCATTTGAACTTCAACTGGTGGGCAGACTGAGAGGGTTAATCAGGTCCTTGAGGATATGCTCAGGATGTATGTCATGGATCAACAGTCTCGCTGAGAGGATCATCTGTACTTGGTGGAGTTTGCGTATAATAATGGGTACCACAGTTCTATTGGTATGTCTCCTTTTTAGGCTTTGTATCATTATCCTTGTTGGACCCTACTAAGTTGGGATCATCTTGAGGATAGAGTTCTCCTAGGACAGGAGATGCTTCGAGAGATCGAGCAGCAGGTTGTTCGTATTAGAGAGAATTTGGTGGCAGTGCAGGACATGCAAAAGAAGTATGTGGATTCTCATAGGGTTGATTGTCAGTTTTTGGTTGGTGACCGGGTGTTCTTGCAAGTGTGTTCATGAAAGAGTTTGATCTGCTACAAAAAAGGCTCTAAGCTCACACTGAGCTTTGTTGGGCTATTTGAGGTTTTGGAGAGGATTGTCCCTATAGCATACCATCTTATTTATCATCCAGTCTATCATGCATCCACGATGTATTACATGTTTCTATTCTCAAGCCATATTATCTAGATATTTCTCATGTTCTTGACTGGAATGCTTACAGGTAGAGGATGGGTAGCTCACTTTGAAGCCCATGGGCATTCTGCAGCACAGGAGAATTTCCCTTAGGGGTTGAGATGTTGAGCAGGTGAGGGTTCGGTGGGATCCTAATGATGAATCTTTAGCTACTTGGGAGGATGCATCTCAGATGCGGGAGTTATATCCTTTCTTGTTTGCAGGCTTCTAGGAGTAAGCCTGATTCTAGGGGAGGATGCAATGCCCCTCATACTATGCTCTGATAAATTGATAGTTGATTTTTTTTGGATTGGTACATTATGGTACATTGTTTGATGTTGGACTTATTACTATGATGATGTTTGTGATGAAATTTATGTTATTGAGTTTTATGCACATGATATGATTAGTATATGGTTTTATTTGATCATGAGCATTATGTGGTTAGCTTATCATGACTATGGTGTGATTATCCCGTGACTGATTTTATCTTGGTTGTTATATGAGTTGATGTGATTATTTGGTGATGTCTTATTGATGTGTTTGGGTGAAGGGGACAGTGTCACATTATTCACTTCTAAGTACCCTACGATGTTGTGATTCCCTTTCACACAGTGTGCCTAATTATGTGTACATGTATATGCATGATCATTTTGTGTGTTGCAGGTTGCAGGTACTTGGCATCGACTCCACTTAAATTGGCAGGTCTGGGCATGCCTCAAAACCCAATGGAATAGTTGACTAGAGATAGCACTTGGTCCCCTAACCTAGCCATCATCATTGAAGAGGATGAGTACCCAGTTTCACACCTAGTCAGTGTTGTCAATATGGTTGGTATGGTCAGTCGGTGTTGTCTGTGGTTTTTCTTTTTGGCCTTGCATGGTGGTCAAGTACTAATTGGTATTTGGTTTATTTGATTTAAAATTGTTTGGTAAATGTTTTTATATAATCATAGTTCATGGTAAAATAAATTATAATATAATGCTAAGTTAATAAATAAAATATTATAAAACAAAAATATAAAGTTGATTATTAAATGTAAATAAATTAGAGTATGTCATGCTAAATAAATATATAAATAATTGTAGTGAATACAAAAAATAATAATACGATAAATTAAAAAGGCCTTTTAGTTAATTAAAAATTAAATTAATGAATGAAGAAAAAGGCCAATTTAATAAATTTAAAGTTAATTATTAATTGTGAAATTTGAATAGTTTTCTGGGAAAATGAACAGTCTCCTCATTTTGTAAATATTGTTCTTCTAGAAGGTTTTTTATTATGTTTTTTGCTGAAGGAAATAATTTGTCTATAAATTTTTTGAATACTGGTGATTTTGTGGGGAAAATTGGTAATCTTGGAAAATAAATTGGGGATTCTGGAGAAATTTATTTGGGGTTTGGAGTGATTGGAGTTGCAAGCTATAAATTTCAAACTCGACATCAAATCTCTAGCCCAACCAAGCGATTGGATCCATATTCAAACTATTATTTTTCTGAATTCTATTTTTCTTTAGAAAATGAATGCTTGAATGATTATGTTGTTTGGAAATGAAACAATTATTTGTTAATTTAATTCTTGAATTGAAACCATTCTTGAAAGTTTTCTCCAAATATTTCCAAAGCCCTTTTTTTGTAAATAGTTTTGTGCATATTCTACAACTCACATCTCACATTATGGTGCCAATTTCTCTCTTTGATAAATTACTAGCCCAAATTCATTTGGGGCATACCCTTGCATTTACATAGAGAGATTTTGATGCCTTTCCTTCATTTATTTTGGGTGCCCCATTTGTTTTTGTTACCAACAATGGATACCCTATTCTTCTTTGCAGACTAATCACCTTGCATAATAGGGTAAGCCTGGGCTTTGTTGGAGGTTGTATGATTGCATCTTTTCTTGTGTACCCAAGTATATGCTGAAGGTTTGATTTTATTTTATGGTTCTATTTCATCATATTCGATGCTTTTTTTTGGGATGAACATATTGTGTATTCTTCCCTTGTATCTGTATTAGATATCGAATAAGTCGAGCTTATAATAGGGTCTACAATTTTATTTTGATAGCCCTATATTATGGTGTGGGCATTACCCAGCCGAACGTGCATTCACCTAAAAAAAAATTTAAAGCTTAATCATAGGTCTATTTGCGCCATTTTCCCAAAGCTTGGGTTGACTATGTGCTAGGCAAGGCACTAGCCCAGCCATGGCTGGACACCCTCTCCTCCCTACAGACTTATAGCCTTAACAAGTGATTTTTAGTTAAGACCGCATTTCTTCTATTAAATGCTACGACTTATGTTTGGAATTCTATGCATTTGATGGTTAAGGAATATGTTATATTTGGAAAAATTGTTACTTTGAAAAGCATAAACTATATAATCGGCATGTGAATTTCCTCTTGTATTTCATAATTAGAATACTATGTATTGTGTTGTTAATTCAATGGTTTAGCATATGCCTTATGCTTTGTAATGTGTCTCATTCGATGAATAGATTAGATGTTGTGTATTTGACACTAGCGATACCAATGTCATTGCTGGTTATTTCTTTTGTTTGGCATGCGATTTAGTATATATATGTATATATGTGTAAATATATATATAAACACACACACACTCACACTCACACACACACACACATAGATATATATATATATATATATATATATATATATATATATATATATGTTTCCTCACTTTAATTTGATATGTTACAATTACAATGTAAACAACATTCTGTCAATAATATAAACATATATATGTGTATATATATAAATATATATACAAAAATATGTATATATATACATGTATATATATTATGGTTTGAGTAAAATAATATTTCTGCCCTTATAATTAATCGATTATGCTAGATAAAAATTGTGAAATTCAATTGGGAAATTAATTTATTTATAATTAGTTAATTTGAAGGATTTGTGATTAGATTTTGTTAAATAGGTAAATTGGATTGTCTTTTGTTAGATATTGAATGTTGATTGCTTTTATGATTATGTAATAGTTAAATTGTAAATTTATCATGTAATTAGTTATTGAGTGCAATTGTTATTGTGGTAAATATTTTATTAAGAAAATTAGTGGCTAAGTTAATGGGTATCATGAGATGTGGAAATAATGTCTTCATGGATGTACTGCTTGTTGAGTACTTGTATTGAATATTGTGTTTGATTTTGATATTGGGGTGATTTTGGTTATTATTAAAAGTGGGAGTCATTTGTGCAAAATGGTTAAGTTGACTTCCAGAGGCTTGGGAGGGAGTATTTTTGTATGTATGGTTATTTTGACAGTTTCACTTTGGAAATGGTTTGGAAATTTTTTGTGTTGTGTGCAAGATGGTCAAATTCTTGCACTGTGTATTGATTCTTGTGATTATGTTAAGTGTGCAAGAAGGTCAAGTCCTTGCATTGTATATGGATTCTTATGATTACATGTTCAAGATGAGCAATGTCTTGCACTGTGTATGGATATATGTGGATTATGTTATGTATAAAAGATGGTAAATTCCTTGCTTGATGTGTAGGTTCTACTAGTTGCAAGTAGGGGAAGTGGCTCTCAATGGGGGTAGGAACCCAAAGTGGTGTCTAGGATAACCCATTGAAGAGTTTCTTAACCAATGATAACCTAAATAATGAATTAGGGGGATAGGTAGATTTCACATTAATCAAGATAATGGTATGCCTCACTCATGGCTCAAGTGCTCGTTTAGGCTTGAGATGAGACAAGAAGGCATAAAATGGAAAGATCAACTACTTTGTCCTCATGAAATGTATGTTGATTTTCCATGAGTTTGTATGGTAGCCGAGGATTGGTAGAGGTTTCCAGGATAACCCAGGATGGGGGTCGAGGCCTAGGAAGATCTACCAGGATAACCCATAGCAAGCTATATGATGACACCCCTCCCTATTGTAGTCTAGCATTCCCTAGTTGTATGTTATCATTCTATTGTATGTGTGCCTCTGGAAGCAATGCAAGTGTTGTATGTGATGTTGGTGTTGTTAGCAATGTTGTGTTGGAGTCATGTATATCTCTTATTTATGTTAGCCTGTTGTCTTCATGATTTTCTATATGACGTGGGTCCTTGTGTTATCTCCTACCACAGGGGGGTGGACCTTAGGGTTCCACATGGTTGGGAGGTTGGTTCTTTTTCCTCCATTGGGTACTCTTGTTGATTTTTCGTGTGCATGAAGATTATTCTTGATATTGTGGGCTCTAGTTCTAGATTTTGTTTGAGTTCATGAAGACAACCTTTATGTATGTGTATTGTCAATTTTTTCTCATATTGTGATCTAATGTATTCTTCCCTCATGTACTCAGGTAAACATTGATGTAACATTTGTAATGATGTAACAAATAGTGATGTACTCTCTTGTAATGGATATTGTAATGTGATGTATCTTGCATATGTTAGTTGGCTAGAAATGGTTTTATTCAATGTTGATTATCATGTGACATGTTATGGAAGTAATTAATTTTTAGAAGCTTTTAATGTAATGATTTCAAATGAATCTTGCACATGTTAGATAACTCATGTCATCTGATAAGATAATGAAATGATTATATTTATCTTAATTATTTAGTTTGTAAGTAGCACAGTTAAGGAACCTTAGAGGACTTGGTTTAGAATATTACAATATGCAAACTAATGTTAATTCATTTTCAAAAAAAGAATTGTTCCATTATTATGGCATAGTTAGTGTTGTCCTCTAAGGTTCCTTGGCAGGGTGTTACATATTCTTCATCAGATATCTCTAAAGATATCTTCTTTGTACATTAATTCTCATATATATCACATGTACATGTATATTTTGAAAAATAACAATGTATTTTTTTCATTGGATATCTCTAAAGATATATTCTTTGTACAATAATTCTCATAGATGTATTTAATTGTATATTTTTTGTAAAAAATTATTTCATTAATTTATTATATATATTTTTTATGTATATAAATTTTCATAATTGTATATCATAAAGAAAACTTTTGTTATACATATGAGAAAATAATGATGAGTAATACCATAAATATTACTTCACTAATCTGAGGGATAATTTCATGGTTTTTACAAATAAAAATTGAAACTAAGAAGCATAAAAAAACCTTGACTCAAGTCACAATTCAATTTAACAATTTGAATCGAAGTCAATTATAGGTTGAACCAATTATATAATTCAACATCTTTCCTACAATTATAGGCATATCAAAAAACTATAGAAACTTAAATGATATGCTAAAAAATTAATTTCTACTTCCATTTCATTATTGCTTTCCATTCAATAAAATTTAACTTATCAATTTCTCAATATATTTAGATATATATCTAATTATTATAAATTGAATTAAATCATTATATAAACAATTATAATTAATTTTATTCTTTTTGCAAATAAAATTATTTTATTTTTCATTTCATTCAAAAAAATACATAAATTAAATTTAGTATAAATTTTACTATTTCAACTTGTAATTAAATAATTTAAATAATAAAATACACACACTTAGGCATGTACATAAAATAATATTAAATATTAATAATATAAATACTCCAAAAAATCAATAAGCTCCACAAAGATATCTCTTGGCATAATTTACATAGATTATTGAATAATAATAAATTTTATTATTATTGCAAAAAAATTATATTTATTTTCATTTCATACAAAAAAATAAGAAATGAAATAAATTTAATATAATAAAAATTTCACTCTCTCAACTTGTAATTAAATAATTTAAATAATAAAATACAAAGAATACATAAAATAATATTACATATTAACAATATAAATAATCCCAACAACCCATATGCTCCACAAAGATATCTCTCGAAGTCATTTAGATAGATTATTGAATAAGAAAACTAAGCTAGTTTATCCTCATTGAAAATTTTGCATTAAATTTTAATACACAACAAAAGGTAATCTATGCAAAATCAGCAAACGTGGTGGCATATAGTATACATGACTTCTATTTAGGTTATGGGAAATCATATTAAAATATTATTGTTGATATTAATATTAGTATTAATACTTGTGTTATTAATGTTAGTTTATCCTCATCGAAATTTTTGCATTAAATTTTAATACACGAAAAAAGGTAATCTATACAAAATCAGCAAACACGGTGGCATATAGTATACACGGTCCTTCTATTTAGGTTATGGGAATTCGTATTAAAATATCATTGTTGATATTAATATTAGTATTAATACTTGTGTTATTAATGTTAGTAATACTAGTAATATTGATATTGGTATCAACATTAAGTGTTAGTAATAATATTAGTATAAATAAACATAATTACATGATGGATGATACTAAATAGCGAGTTTTGTAGGGTAAAAATTATTATTGATAAGAGAAAAGAAGATAACGATAATAATATATAATATTAAAATTTATATTAAGAGTTTTTTTATTACCATTAATGATGGAGCTATGTTAATATTAGTGTTATTAACAATAATGGTGAATTATTGCATAGGTAATAACTTGGAATTGTTATATCATTATTGAAGATACTCATATTGAGAAGTAGTGCAAGTATTAGTAAAGAGTGAGAATCTTTATGGTCTTAACATTAATATAAGGAGTGATACAGGTGTCGTCAAGTGTCAATGCAAATATAAATGGGATATTCAATCGATATTAATAATATTAATATCATTAACTAAAGGAAGATTAATTCTTTTTGTAAAGTTAAATACTCATAAATATGGGAGATGCCTATGCGAATGGTCAGAGCCATAGATTCAAGTATCCTAAGACCAAATTGAGTATTATAACTATAACACTAGTATTATTAGCTTTAACCTCATTGGTTAATTATGTTACGAGAATATAATTATACCAACCATGTTAGTAACGATATTAATATTAAATCTTAATTTTACAATAGAATAATAGTATATGATAGTAACTGTTAAATGCGTGATAATTGAGAGGGGGGTGAATTAGTTGTACATTAAAACATCAAATCCCTCATTATCATTCAAAATCTTAACAACTTTCAAGCCATTATTTAGATTTAGCATGCAAGTAAATGAAATAGTAATACATCAAACACCATGCACAATACAACACCAAGTTTACGTGAAAAAACCAAGAAGGGAAAAACTATGGTGAGGATTATCTCATAATATAAATGAATTGCAAAGCCAAATACAATAGGCTCACTGTTAGAGGTCTCACTGCCCAAAAGAAAGAAGGGCTCACTACTAGATTAGAAAGAAGAAAGAAAAAATGCACTGTTACAAAAGGAACTCTATCTTAGAGCAACAGGAAGATCCATCACAACATTTCTACACCATTTTCCACCTTCAACTCACTTCTTTTAGTAACTTTAGGTATATTGAAAATGTAGACACCTTTTGCTCACTACTTTCGGTAGCCTTAGTTGTCAAATCTCCCTGATCACATTTCACACCACAACACATCACCCTACATTCTCCAACACTCTACCTTGCATTTATACCATCCACAACCTTGAAAACATTCTCCAAGGTCAGCTATGCACCTCAAATGTGCAAATTACAAAGTAGGTTGGCACCAAACACTTCCATGGTGAAAAGAAGTGAAGGTAAACCATGTCATGGGTTAACTATGACCCAAAAATATATTGACACACTTCACAATTCTACCAAAAATATAAAACAACCTTCGCAATTAGTGCTAACATGCTAGGTAAACCAAACCTGTATTTACACCCTTAAACAATTAAGTTCACACTTTTCCATGTCAAAACACAACTCATGGACCACATAAAACATCACACCACATTTTTGGATCAATATAATATCTAACAACACTACTGCAACCATATGTAACTAAAGAACACAACCATCCTGTGTGACCAATCAAACTACCACAACCAACAACTCATGAATTCAACCTTGTGAAGCAACCTATTAGCCATATTTTTGACCTCACCCATTTTCCTAAATGGCATGGCTTAACTAGCATACTCTAAGCGTTGACCGCTTAGATGGCTGGTGTGGGGCCCTCTAAACCTGTCTCGTTCGCCGTCCCCATCGCCGTTAACTCTCGTCCTCCGTTACTCTCGCACAAAGTTCAATTTTTAAAATTTGTTTCTCCCACCGGTAAGATCTCCATATGCAAGTTTTTAACCCGAACAATTTTCATTTGCGTGCCTACTCCTAGCTTGTGCCAAAATGGGAGCTTTGGAACAAGGTATGGACATCCATCGAAACGTAATGGAATGGTGATTGTTTTCAGATATCATAGTTGGAAATGCTCTGGTAAACATGTATGCAAAAATGTGGAAGCATAGAGAAGGCACGTGAACTATTTGATCAGATACTTCAAACAAATGTGGTCTCATTGAATGCTAGGATTGCAGGATATGCACAAAATGTCTTTGTTGAAAAGGATTTAGAAAATTTCAACAAAATGCTATTGGCAGGTGTAAAACCAGAGTTCACAGCCTCTGCTAGCATCCTCACAGCCTATGCGAAAATGGGAGCTTTGGAACTGGGTATGGACATTCATCAAATGATGAATGATAGAGGAATTTTGCAGATATAGCTGCAACTACCCCGACAAAAATGTATACAAAACGTGTAAGCATAGACAAGGGACGTGAACTGTTTTGACATAACGCCTCCAAGAATTTTGTTCTCATGGAATGACCTAATTTTAAGATATGCAAAATGTGGAAGCATGGACAAGGCACCTGAAGTTTTTGACAAAATGCTTCAAAGCACATTTCTCTAATGGAATGCGTGATTGCAGGATATCAACACAATGGGTTTGTTGAAAAGGCTTTAGGAACTTCCAACCAAATGCAATTGGTAGGTGTACAACCATTCTCTACAACCATTGTCGGCATCCTCCCAGCCTATGCCAAATGGGAGGTTTGGCCAAATGGGTATGGACATCCATAGAGGAATTTTGTCAAAGGTAGTTGTAACTGCTATGCTAGACATATGAAAAATGTAGTTACATATTCTAAAAGTAATTTTCATTTTCTTATCATAGCTACAATTTATCATACAAATTAGTGAAGATATTTGAGATCATGGGAGTTGAGGAAGGTTTAGGTGACCTATATTTTTTAGGTTGAAACTAATGAAATAATATCTTTTGGATATGTATTATGTATGAGATCTGTGATGTTATTAAATTAAGATGATCTATGTTCAGGCTAGAGTTCTCAATGTGGTTGATGTGTGAATATCTCATTCTATGTTTGTGAATTCATGAGTCTCATGGTCTGATGTCTAAGTTGGGATCCTTGTGTATGAGTTTGATCTATTGTAGCACAATATACATGTGATCTAGTGACAAGAAAGAGTACATGGATTAAATTGTTAATAATCCTTTAGGTCTCAATGGAGTTGTATAGTTGTCATTTTACAAAGAGGATAGCTCCATTTTCATTCATGAATAAAGTAACATAATATTTATTTTGGTGAATCAAATGTTCAAATGTTGGTCATCCTAGTAGAGATGGGGTATTTTCTATCTCAATGACAAGTTGAATAGTGTGTAGCCATAATGAGGTGTTACCTTGATTATAAAGGTTTCCTTAGAATGGTTGAGCTATCTTAGTTTAAAGTTGGATAGAGTTGCTTTGGTATAGCAAGATGCTACAATGTGATCAAGGTATTTTCTTGTTGGAATGTGCTAGGGCCCATTGAAGTGGTTTTAGGCCCCCAAATTATGTTGAATGGAATTGTGACTCAAACGTTTAGAGACATGTGTGTGTATATATGTATGCATACTTGTGCATGTGTCAATTGGTCAATCTAGTGATCTTGAGTTTTAGATCAACTAACTGGTGGATTCCATAATTTTTCTAGATTAGCTATGTGGTGGATTCCATAGTTTTCTTGGATTGGTTCTACAAATTAGCTACAAATTTATTAGATGGTAGAATCCTTGCACCAATCAAAGGGGTTGAAAATATTTTAATGGCCACACACCTCAACAACACCCATATGAAGTTGAATACCTCATTGTAATGGTGGATAGGAGGAAAAGTAAGCATGATACTTGGGTTGGCCTCCAAGAAAAGTACATTGAACTTTAATAATAAATTGGTAACACATGTTCCTACATTCTATGAATTAATGAACAACTCTAGTTGTAATAAAGATGAATGAATATTATCTAGATAAATTCATGAACCTAACTACGATTATATTTTATTGTTGTAATGAACTTTGTAATATTTTTTTACCCAATATGTCTATATGTATATAGGAGAAAGGGGTAAGATATTAGTTGAATACTTTTGCATTAGTTGCATACTTAGAAAATGCTAGCGAAGACTAAATTCCATATACCACATCTAATGTTTATTTACAATCCTTAATCACAACTACATTAAGAATATTTCTTGTATTTGTTTTATGCATAAATTTTATAGTGGGAGATTCATTTGATCATATCCAACAACTTATACATCGTGGCTAACAATTTTTTTTTAGCTGATCTTTAAACAAAATGTTATCATAAGCATGCATGTTTCTCTGCAATGAAGACAAGGAAAATTATTTTTTGGAAAGAATCTATAATGATGAACTTTAAGAGATGGATTTTTTCTTGGAAATTTATTTAGATGGCTTCTTCCTTGGAATTTACTAGGTCCCATCCCACTTTTAAGTTCCTTTTTCTCTCATTCCAATATTATCCAGCTATTAATTTGTTAGTTTCCTTGGCAAAAATTGATCTATTATTTCATGGTAAATGAGAAGTATTTCTTTTGCAATTGATTTTAATATTTCATTTTTTTATTTTGTTGGGTTCTCTCTACTCCCAATTCCCTTTCTCTTTTTCCTCCATCTTAGAGCTCTTAGTAACTCATATATGAACTACTCTTATTCCTATACCATCTTCTCTCTTCTTCTTCTTCATGGTTGAAGTAAATTGTTCCACAGTTATAAACAAGTATTTCCTATTGATACACTACAAAGACTAACTTTTGAACTTTAGCTTTCTTACTACTTGCATCAATAGAGTAGCTACATGATCAATACCTAATCAATCTCAAAATTAAAAATTTTGTCCTTAATGGCCCATTAGGCCCATAGATTTAAACCATGATTTGATACCATATAGGATAGCCCAATGGACTTGGAAAAAAATAGACTATTTATTTAATTGAACTTCTTAAAAAAAAATTCTCATATTATGTATAGGAGTGTAGTCTTACAAAATCAATAAATCCCTATGAAAAGTCATCCAAAAATTCTCTTGGGTCAACATACTTGGATTCTTGGGTTTGATAATAACATTGAGCTTAGGTATTCATGTCTAGGTCTTAAAATTCCTTATTTTATCTTAGCATAGGGTGATATATAAGAGATGGGCCTTAAGAAAATATTTAATACAGGTTGAACCATCAAATTTTAATAGAATCGGTATTGGAACACATGGCCAATTCTAATTTGTACATTCTTGCATTCATGAAATCCCAAGTATATTGGACATACTTTTTGACATCATTTTTCTTATGTTTAAATTTAATATAAACACATAACATGCACTAATTGTTAGGTTTCTTGAATCTCAACATGTCTTAGGCACAAACATATTATCAATCATAATTTATTTAGGAGCTTGGTTTTGGAACTTAAATGATTTATTTCTAGGTTTTTTCGACCTAAGAAGCCTACTAACTTTGAATAATTTGTGCTCTCAAGTTTGAACTTACTAACAATTAGCTTCTAATTCCCATCTATCTATGAACATATATATGTGAAGATTCACTCTAGAACATGAGTCAATATAGATTTAGTTGGGGCATCAATAGTTAGAAAATCCACTAGTACTTGCCACAAATGTGGAAACTTCAATTTTTTTGACATGCATAGGCTCTTAGTTTCATATATATTAAGATATCATGAACAATAACATAACATGGACATAAGAACCTTAAAAATTTTAAGTTATTAAAGAGCTCAATTTCAATCTTGACATGTGATTATATTTAAAATTTCCTACACATATGGGTATTTATAAATTTGATTTTACTCAAGATATCAAGATTGGATTTGAAACTTCTTTATTGATATAACTCCTAATGGATGTGAGGCTTCTTGTAATTTCACTTAATATAATTTCATTTCTTGTTTTTTATAGGGAAACATTTAGATTCCAGCTTAGAGGATAGGCATCATTGCATGATTAACTTTGGTCAATCAATGACATAGATTTCACTTGATCGATTAATTAATAGGGTTTTTTTCTTGAATTAGGACTCTTGCCAAGGTTTCTTTCCTCTTGGGGACATATTTCAATTACGGATCTACTCTAAGACATTAATAGGAAAGAATTTTCTTGAGGAATTAATGGTTAGGATTCATTACAAAAATATCTTTCAATATTAAAAAGGAAGCTAGTCTCAAAGGATAGTCTTGATAGATAAATTATCTTGAAGGGAATCTAAGACTTATTATAATTAATTCAAGCAACAACCTCCCATACTTAAATTATTTAGACTTTAGATCATTGAATCTTGCAAAGAGCCATAAGATAGTGATTTCAATCTAGGCTATTAGAATTTACCTCAAAGAGTTTTGCTAATACTTAATTTGATCAATTATAGTTTTTAAAGGGGCAACATTCATACTTCCATTTAGAGGATAGGAATCACTACGTGATTTACTTTGGTCAATTGATGACTTAGATTTCACTTGATAGAGTAATGAATATGGGATTTTCTTGACTTAAGACTCTTTTTGAGGCTTCTTTCCTCTTGGAGACATGTTTCAATTAGATATTTAATCTAAGACATCTAGGGTTAATAATTTTCTTGGGGAATCAATGGTTAGGAGATATTAAGAATTGGAAACAAAAATAGGCTTCAATATTGCAAAGAATGCTAGTCTAAAAGTACAGTCTTGATAGATAAATTCTCATGATGGGGCTTTAAGATTTATTATAATTAATTCAAGTAACAACCTCCCATACTTAAATTATTTAGACTTAGATCATTGAATTTTTGCAAAGAGCCAGAGGATGGTGGTTTCAATCTAGGCTATTAGAATTTACCTCATAGTGTTTTTTAATACTTACTTTGATTATTTATATATGGGGTTTACATAGTAAGCTCTTAATAAATTTTGGCCTATGTAGGCTTATACTTTATTGGTACCTTAGGAGTGGCCTTGAACACCCATCAAGAAGTTTTTTGAATAGGGAATACATCTAATATAATCTTGTACTTGATAATATATTACTCAAGGCACATTTTATATATTTTGCATGCTTTTCCTTACAAGTCTTATTCATAAACCATATATTTCTATGGTCACTTTCCTAGTTCATGATTCATTCAAGTTCTTGATCTAACGTATTTTAATTGCTGGAAGTAATTTGATAGAATTCATCAAGTTCTTGTTCATGATATGGACTTACTCTAGCTATTGTTTTCCTTATGAATTTAGTGAAGAAATCATGTGATTATATTCACTTAAATGCTACTTAAAATGTACACCTACACCTACTTGGAAAGATAACCTCCATCATAATAATGCATGATTATGTTATTATTTTCCTTACGAATAGCCTACAAAGCTAGCTAAATACCTTAAATTATCATATCCATAGGTACATAACAATCTAATGCATTGTAAGTGCCTTAATTTATCTCCTAATGCTCCATTTCTTCCACAAATGACCCAATATTAATGGAAATGGTGTGAAATAATTTATTAAATACAAAATATTTATTAAAAGCAAACTATGTCAACACAAAATGTTATAAAACAAAAATAAAAAACATATACATCAATTTTATATAAGTCACACAAACAAAAACATTTTATTTAAAAACATGAAAAATCATCCAAATACATAGACATTAAAACATGTCAAGAGATGGTGAGAAACTTGTTTATAATTTCATTCAAAACTTTCCAAGGCAAGGTTGCAAATGAAAAAATTGAAATATTCACCAACACTACATATTATCAAAGTACTACTCAAATGCACATATCAATTTAGCATCTCCACCACATCCATACTATCAATCAAATAATGTATCTTTTAGAAAGAAAAATAACCCATCAAACTTATCATACATCATAGCCAAGTTATCCAAAACATAATGAAAGGCTTACAACTATTTCACCTCTAATAAATGTGTAGAAACAACCATTCTCTTACCCTCTCAAGTAGTTCATGACAACACCAAAAAAAATTCATCAAAACCTTGTGGATTTTTGTTGTTGCATTTATAATGGGACCAGTATTCATAGTAAGCACAATAAAGTTGAAGCTTCTTACACTCTCATTTTATCCCTTGCTTGAGATTTCAACAAACACAACAAGATGTGGTGTAGCCATAGCATTGGACTTAACACATTAGTATAAAAATAAGTAAATTAAACTTATTTTCTAAGTAAAAATAAATATAAATACATAAATTTAAAACATATAAATACGGTTAATCATATAAGGATAAACATAATTATTGTACAACATAACAACTATATATAAGTATCTTGACTAGTTTCCAAGACCATGATTTAAGTACACAATTAAACTTAAAGATTCATACCTTGTTCTATCCCAAGATACATATAAAATACTAAAATTCTTATCCTCAGTTTATCCTCTAGAGATTTTTGAATATAATATAAAATAGGATTAAATAAAAAGGCTAGCCAATAAGGACCAATTTTCCATATTACATTCCACCTCTTTGAATATCCTTTATCACACAAATTCCCATAAAAAGATAAATTTATGAAACTATATATTCAAGATTCATATTTCAAATAGCATGTATTATCATTTAATGACCCTAATATATTTATTCTCGAAAATATGTCACCTAAACATCCATAAAATAAAAATAAAATTTAGGCTATTATAACTTTTTTTCTTGTCAACTCTTTTGTGCTTTCATGACATAGGTTGATAATGATAATCTTAAATTTAACAAGTTATCCATGTGTTTAGCCCAATTTTCAATACCCTTTATTAATTATATATATCTTATAAATATTGCATTAATGTTTTTTATCTAGTATTTATATATTGTATAATACTTATTCCAAACATCTATTATAGGATCTTTGACTATAGAAGTTACATATGGCATAGCCTTCTAAACTATAGATAACCTTCCTATTATCTAGTTGAGAAACTATGTCAATGTAAGGCAAGACAAAATTTTGATCCTACACTATTATGTTCTTTTAATTAAGAAAATATGGAGTATATTAATATTAAAAAAAAAATGTTCAACACAGAAATACAAATATTTTTTTATAAAAATAGATTGCTTAATTGTTCGAACTAGGATATACAAGAAGAAAATGAGACCATGATTTAGAATGCAAAAAAATTCATTGATACATCTATAGCTTACATTACTTGTTAAAAATATATTCTCTATAAATACTCTACCCATCCAAAACTATTACATCATATCCACTAAAATTTTAATAAAAAGCTAAAAAACAATAATTAAAATTGCATGTAGCACATTCTTCATCAAGGGTATTTCAAAGTTAGAGAAGGTTCGTTGTGCATGTAATTGCAACCTAGTTTCCTTTGAGGAACCTAGGAAGGACAAGGATCTAAAGCCTTTTCAACATACCCATTTTGTTGATATCATGCAATCAGGATGTTCCATTAGAATAATGCGTTTTGAGGCATTATGTCAAACAATTCAGGTGCCCTATCTAAGCTTCCACATTTTTCATATCCTACAATCAAGTCTTTCCATGAGAACAAATTTCTTTGGCATAGGTTGGGAGAGTCTGGTTGTACACTTGCCAATTGCATTTGGTTGGAAGTTTCTAAAGCCTTTTCAACAAACCCATTGTGTTGGCATCTTGCAATCAGGCGTTCCATTAGAAAAATGTGCTTTGAAGCATTTTGTCAAATAGTTCAGGTGCCTTGTCTATGCTTCCACATTTTGGATATCTGACAATCAGGTCATTCCACGAGAATAAATTTCTCGAAGGCGATCTATCAAACAGTTTACGTGCCTTGTCTATGCGTATACGTTTTGCATACATTTCTGTCGGGGTAGTTGCAGCTACAACATCTGCAAAATTCCTCTATCATTCATCGTATGATGAATGTCCATACCCTGTTCCAGAGCTCCCATTTTCGCACAGGCTGTGAGGATGCTGGCAGAGGCTGCGAACTCTGGCTTTACACCTGCCAATCGCATTTTGTTGAAAGTTTCTAAATCCTTTTCAACAAAGACATTTTGTGCATATCCTGCAATCCTAGCATTTAATGAGACCACATTTGTTTAAAGTATCTGATCAAACAGTTCACGTGCCTTCTCTGTGCTTCCACATTTTTGCATACATGTTTACCAGAGCATTTCCAACTATGATATCTGAAAACAATAGCCATTCCATTATGCTTCGATGGATGTCCATACCCTGTTCCAAAGCTCGCATTTTGGCACAAGCCAGGAGTAGGCGTGCAAATGAAAATTGTGTGGGTAAAAAACCTGCATATGGAGATCTTACGGGCGGGAGAAACAAATTTTAAAATTTGAAATTTGTGCGGGAGTAACGGAGGACGATGGTTAAACGGCGATGGGGAACGACAAACGGAACGGGTTTAGTGTTAATTTCTTATAACCCAGCTACAGATTAATTGCACAATAAATTCACAGAAAAGAAATCTGATTTATAACAATTAATACACTGGATTAAATAACAACTAATAACAGCGGAAGCAAAAATAACATGAAGCCAAACACAAAAAGACAATAACACAAATTTACCCAGGAAACCCCAATGCGGGGAAAAACCTGCAAATGTTGGATCTTCTATTCAGCCTAACAGCAAACCTTTCTTTCAAAAATACAATATGAGTTTGCTACAACAATCTTACTTTTATAGAGCCTAGCTGTTTTACTTAGCATGCAAGGAAAGAAACTTTCCTTGCTTTCTTTGGCTTTAATTACACATAAAATCACTCTTGGACTGATCTTATCCTCACAAACTCGGAAACATTCTATTAAAGAATAAAAATCCTGCTGTTGCTAAAAATCCAACTCGAATTGATTTAAAGCATATCTAATCTTGAGTTGCTTTAAAGCAAATCCATATCCCACTTTTTGAGCTACAAAAATCAACATTTAGATGGTCCCACACCAGCTACCTAAGCGGTCAACGGTTAGAGTGTGCTAGTTAAGCCACGCCATTTTAAACTTCCAGTGCACCCCCAAACACTTTAAACTGCCAAATCACAAAAACAATTAATTTCATAAATCCATGATAGCTGGTGCAAAACCCTTTTGCAAGATGGATAATAACCTCATTTTATCCAGTGTGGCCAATTTTTATGCGAAGACTTATCGTTTGAGATATTTTAAAATTTTAAGTTTATAACCGAAAATTCATAATTGATGTCAAATTTTGGATTTTGTACATATGGATTAAAAACAATTTATGGGTTTTGTTCTTTTATGATCATACTTCGTGCTGTACAAATTTTAGAGAAAAGGGAGTTTTACCAGGTTATCATAACCATCGAAATTCTCGATAGTCACTTTGAGAGGTAAAAATTAGAAGCAAAAGTTAGTTTGTCGGATTTGTAAAAAGGTTCTATAACTCTCATCAGCCCCGCAACGGTTAGAGAAGTCTTTTAAAAGACCGAAGCATCATTTTAAAACACTTAAAAGCAAAGGCTGATTTTGAAAAGTCATCGGCATGTTTCACTCAGAAGCTTGACATGCCTTTTTGAAATCCATGAAGAAAGTTAAAGTCTATCGACATTTTGTAGTAGTTCTAAAACATGCTTCGAAGCCCGAAGAGGGTTTTGAAACTCCACCCTCCCACCGAAGGTGGTATATGAAGGAAACAATAGGAGGCTTCTTTAATAAAGGATTAAACATGCTCTCGAATAGATGAAAGCTTCATACATAATAATAACTTCATATGAGTTATGCTCTATTCGACCCTTGAAGCATTACATAGACAAGGAAAGATCAAGATGAAAAAGTAGAATCACAGGATGAAGCTTTCAGAATTGGTAAAACAAGACCATGAGGTTTGTGATTGTGGTCATTCGGGAAGCATATGGAAGGCAATGATAGTAGCTGCAACTTCATCTTGTCTATGATGAATTATTATCTCAACCATGGCTCTGCATTAAAAGAATGGCACACTATCTATGAACGAGGCGATAAAATACCCTCAAAAGGAATGTTTAGAGAAGATTTAATCCAATATATCATAAAAGGGTGACAACCTCTATATAGAGCACTCTCTATCCTTGACAGAGGCTCTTAGTGGTTTCCAGTTTACCCTTAAACACCTTGATGGTAGGCAATTGCTCCTCAAGTCCTGCCTAGGGAAGATTGTTAAACTTTGGTCAATATAAAGCCAAAAATGATAAAGGCATGCCGGTATATCAGAGGCCATTCATGAGAGATCGATTGTACATTCATTTCAATATTGACTTCCTAGAATCTGGATCACTTTTACCAGGGTAGCACAAGGCATTAGAATGTGTTCTACCACCAAAGCCACCTTTCTTTATGAAGACAATGAAGACTACATAGCTCGAGTTCTTGTGCAGATGGTTTCATCAGGTGTTTGGACAGAATTGGAAGTCAATTATAGATGTGATATGTCTACTATTGAAGGATCCGAGATTAAAGATTGATTGAATGCAGAGACGATTGAAGGAGTTTGATTCGTAGGAAGAATGGTCAGAGCTACAATATAAAGATCAGAAGTGTGTATGGGTACGAGATGGAGAACTTCCAGATGATGAGAGCCAAGCAAGTCTAGAATTTGAATGGCTCATAGAGATGTTAAATGCGGTGATTTTGAATCATGCACAAAATCGATATTTTAAAGAGGTTTTAGTAACTTTGGTGATTGTGTTCTCCATATCGATTGAATAGGAAGGTTAATGTTTAAAAACATCAAAAACACAAACAAAATTCAACCTGCCTTACTTTCTACCATTAAAATTGAAGAAAATTTGGTAAATTTTGATTAAAACAACTAAAAAAAATTGATTGGGACAGATTTTCATTTTCCTAGCTCTTCTCACACGCTACTGTGAAATCTGACAGTCAAAATGAATTAAAATGTTTCTTTTTTCACTTATAGATCTCCAAATCGAATATCCATTTCAAAGAGCTTTTTTTATATTAAAAGCTCTCCAAAATGGAGATCCATTTTGAAGAGCATTTTTAAAAAATATTTGATGTATGTGGCCTCACATATATATTAAAATTTATGTAATATATATTATATTATATATTATTATTATATTAATATTAATATCTATTTGTGAATAAGTATGTTTATATTTTATTAATATAGATGTTTATTTATTCATCAAAAAAATATTTATGTAATCTATATTATTATAATTATAATTACATATATATTATAATATTATTATAATAATATATATATTAATATATATTATAATATATATAATAGTAATATTTGTTACTATTATTATATAATATATAATACTATATTATTATTATAATATATATTATTGAAATAAGGAAAATAAAGGGCACTATCTTTTAGGAGATGGAATCAAGGGGATATAAGTGCCTATCCTATCTCACTTTAAAGGAAACCCTAGAGATCTCAATCCAATGGTTGAATTGAGAGAAGAGATTTGCTATAAGATCTCTTAGGGTGTGATTAAAGATAAAAGGGGGTTTCACCACTAAGTAAAGGCTTAGAACAACAAGAAATGAAAGTAACATGGAAAAACTAACTATATGACCTAGAAAATGAACTCAAATTAGAGTAAAAAATTGGAGATAAATAGAGGTGCACTTGGAAAGCTAAAGATGCTTGAAACAAAGTCTACAGTCCCAAAATAATGAATTTTGATGCACACTGGGACTCATACGCTAGTAGGGAAATTTAGTCCCAGTTTAGGGTTTCAGGGTAAATCCAAAATCTGTAACTAGTAAAGTAGGATCTACAGAAAAAGTCTATAAAACTAGTATACTAGGACTCATACGCCACAAGTGGAAATTTAGTACCAGTATCAAGGTTGATCTAAAAGTTTGATATCCTCTAGTGTTCTCATGTAGCTTCTCTCCCTTTCGATCTTCGAGTTTGAAACACTGAATTCCGACCTCTAGGTGACTTTCCATAATCTTGCAAGAAAGGTGACAACTTTGACAACTTTCTCCAATCTTGTTCTTCAATGGATCTTCAATCTAAGTCTATAAATCACACATCAAAGAGAAGGAAAAATATTGTTTTGTTAGTGGATAGGGCTTTTCCTTGGTCAAACCCCGTTTTGGTAATCAAACATTGAAACGAAATCAAATAGAATGAAGGAATGGTGAATGAAAAAATATGCTATGTTGCAACTCACCAAACTCTTGTAACAAAGGTGGCAATCTTGTATGAAATGGCCAACATGAATGTAGATCTTGCCTCTTGATTGTATGCTATGGATCTTGACTTGAATGCTTGCTTGAATCATAAGAATTTGCATCACAAATTGTTAGCTCAAAAACAAACATGATGCATGATGACTTTGACATGATGCTTGAATCTTGAATATAGCTCCAAAATGCTTGATAATCAACTCTTGAATGCTCTTGAACACTTGAATTGCTATAATGATTCAATGCTTAGATCTTATTAGCTCTTGTTAGGTGAAAATATGTGAAATAACCTTATATTTATACTTGTTTATGCTAAATTTTCCAAAATTACAACACTACAAGCTGACATCAGATCTAGGAGAATAAAATCCTACCAAGAATTTGAATTTAAAATAGGTCCAAGCTAAGCGGGACTCATATGCTAGTTGGGGTGTATGAGTCCCAGTAGCCTAGGCTTGGGACACAAATTTCAAGAAATGTTAAGTTTAATGTCAAATTCAGGACTAGGCCCCAAAACTTAGGTGGGACCCATATGCCCAAGGTGGAATATGAGTCCCAAATCACTAAATTTGGGCCATACAATCCAAAATTATTAAGTTATGATCAGTTATTTCATATGTGCTAGTATTATCCTTGGAAAGATGCATTAAATAAGGCATAAAGAAGCCCAATTTTAGCAAGGAGGGTACAAATAAGTGTGAAAATGTAAAGGGATACATTTTCCTACACTACATTTAGCCCCCACTTTAGTGAGAGGAGGAACTTGCCTCAAACACACACTATAGTAGAAAAAAGTCACATTAAGAGGGGTCCAAGTGTACCAATTCTAGTGAGATAGGATGACAATGATCAAGGGGGATGATCAAGCCCCCAGGATCATGATCCTATGGAAAACCAACATAGGCACAAAAAAATACACATGAAAATGATGTAAGTAGCAACAAGGCATAAGAATATACTGCCAAAGACATAAAGAAGAAAGAAAATGAAAAAGAAGGGGTGGATCAAGCCTCAACCATTTGTCACATACAATGTGGATCAAATCTAAGATATTTTTCCAAAAAAAATTACAAGTGGAAAATGATGTCCACTATGCAAACCAAACACACACTCACAAGGGCTAGTGGAACCTTAGGCCATCTATAGAGGTGATCCCCTAGAGACATATACACATGTATGACTAATATGCACTCACATAGACAAGCACATGGCTATGGGAAAGTCATGCCTAAGTTCGGATCCCATACACTAACCATATCAAAGCTATTCCTCTTGATAACTTTGATAAGGCGACACACAACATGAACAACAAGATTCATGAGGCAAGCAAAGTTTCGTATACTTGACACCCATGAACAAAAAAGATGGCTCCATAGGAAAGCAAAGTATGTTATGCAAGGTGGCCATATAATCAATATAATAAATTCAAAAGTAGTGTAAGGTACATTCAAAGGATTTTTTCTTAGTTCACGTAAGGTATTAACTTAGGTAACATTGTGCCTAATGTCTCCAAGAGAGGACCAATCGAAGAATATAAGATTCACAAATTAGGGGATGCAATGTGTCACATCAAGCCACTAAGAGAAATATAATATGCTATGAGAGATCACACCCAATTTTACCAGAAAGAGAAAGACACATCACATGAAGTAAGAATACAACACAATGAAACATACTTTGTAAATGCAAAAGAATAATGCCATTGATGTATGCCCCCACTTTAAACAAATTGCTAAACACCATGCTGTGAGTAATTACTTTAAAGTAGAAAATGATAAATGCTAACAATAAAGAGGACATGATGTTGAATAGAACAACTACGAGGGTGGGGGAGTGAATCAATTGTTTCCAAACTAGATACTTTAATCATTTACCAGAACAAGATCTTGATACTACTTAATTGATTAAATATTAAGTGAAAAATTGAAAGTCATCACATAAACAGAGTAACACTAGGCTTACATGGAAAACACAATGTGGAAAAGACCATGGTGAGGATTAACTCACACTATAGAGAATATCAAAACTAATTACAAAAGTCTCACTACCTAAAATAAGGACTCACTATCCACAAGGCTACAACCCGAAGATACAAAAGATGGCTAACTGCCATAATACAAGAGTTATGACTTACTACCAAAAGTGTGAACTAGTGGATTACACCTTTCTTGTGCTGAGTTCAATTATGAATGAAGCTCTATATAAATAGTATTGCATTTTAGTAGTCACTAAATAATTATGTTATGATCTTTAGTTGATGCACATACACTTGATTGTCTTCAAATGCTTAATTTACTTTGCTCTGTTGCACTCTCTGTTTATCTTAAAATCTCTCTATCTCTCTATATCTTTTTTCTTTTCTGGAGCGTCTCATATATATATATATATATATATATATATATATATATATATATATATATATATCAATTAGGTCAGCATCATACAAGTTTAATGCATTTCTTATGTCGGCCATAACATCCATAAAACATAATTAGTCCACATAATATATTTCACATGCAAAGTCGGCCAAGATCCTTGAATATTAGAATCCTAGCTTGTCTCACAATAGAAACTGAACCTAAAAACCAACACATCAAACCAACCAGCATATGAAACCACATATAACAGTCATCTTTGATAGGAAATAGCTTCTGATAATTATCTCATGCATTCAATACTGTGTTGACATCAATGAAAACCTATTGAAATTAATGACAACCATTTGATGCAATCCAATTTCCAACAATCTATCCCTTTGTCATTCATGGAAACACAAGATGTGAAAAAAAAACAATAACAATCTTTGTAATTATTTTGATGAGCTGAAACGATTTTCATTTTTTTCACATGCTTCCTCTCCCCCTTTGATATCAATGCAAAAGAAAAAAAAGATATATCTCTCCCTTACTTTTTTTTTTTTAGAAAAATAATCTTAAAAAATGGTACTTTACCTTAATCTGTCTTCCCTTAAAATATCTCATTGTATTTTTCTTTCAATTCTGAAAGACGTGTCTTATAGGAATCCACTACCAACATGATGTTTAAATAAATACTATTGTTCTTTGCTACTGAATCAATTGTTTCTAGAAGAGTATCTGGGATAGTGATATTTTGTTCATTTTTCTTAGCTTCCACCAGGAGACCAGAAAGTTGTTCCAATCTCAACTCAATTATCTCTTTAACTTTCCAAAAATTCTTCACAATACCATCCATCTATACCACAATTACTACAAGTTTATACTATAAGGAATTGATCATTTTCTTTTGCGCTCCATCCTTTTCGTTAAGGATATCAAATGTTTTTCCAATAGAATTCAGTTCAAGCTCAATAGCATCAATTTTTTCTTTGTAGTTTCTAACAGTAGTAGGCCATTGGAGACAATACCTATACACACTATTTATATATTCTTGATGAATGTTTTCAATACATTTATGCTCTCATTTAATTTCTTCTATTCATTTCCACATATTTCTTCCATGGCCAGTTGAATCTCGTCTTTTTATACTATTTCACTAGGTCATTGTGCCTTTTTTTCTTCAATATGCTCAATCAATACTTTTGATAAAACACTTGTCAATTCACTTAGATCAATATCATTATGAATTATGGAATTAGCCAAGGCATTTGTAATCTCATCCTATTCATATGATGGTCGTGACAACCAAACAACTCCAATCTTCTTTAGTCCATTAAATTGCCGAAGAATATTCAACACCTTCTCCTTAATGAAATCTTCTTCTTCATCATCAGTTAATGCCAAATCAATTTCCCCTATAATATTTTCTTCCTTTTCTTCTTCCTCCTCTTTCTTCAGCTTATTTATTTCTAGAGGAGAACTTGAGATAATTCTTCTTGATTTCCTCTTTCCAGAGGAGGATCATGCTTCATTTATCCCAATCGAACTGGAAATTATGCCAAAACTCCATAAATTTTATTTTTTTTCAAAGTATTCTTTAAAAATCTTTTCCTTTTTTGCTAGACATTCTAGATACCAATAGACTTTCTTCCCAATTGGTATAACTAACTTCCACACAACATTCTCTTTCAATGGTAATGATTTCAAAAAATACATCATCAAACATATAACCAGAGATCCAAAATGAAAAGGGTAATTTTCATTCTTTTTCATAGTTATATTCTCCATTAATTTATTCCTCAATAACTCACACAAACCAAAATCCTCATTCTTTTCAATTATTTGATGTGCAACATAAACGAAAATCGTTAAAGTAGAGCCTTCCCTATTTCTGAAATAAATCTTACATGAAATACCATATGCCACATACCTTATCACATGGTCAATTATAGTATGAATTAGAAGTTCCTTTTGATCTCCTATTACCCTAGTTAGGGCTTCAAATTCTTTGTTCTTTATAGACTTATTTACTAGAATGAATCCATTATTGCATAATCATGTTATTGTTGCAATAGCTTCCTTTGTGATCTCATAGGTTTGTCAAAGATCATCTAATCACCTCAAATTATTCTTAGGACAAATAAAAAAATGTCTACATCCAAAAAGTATGGAAATTTTCTCTAAATATCTAAACCCTTGTGCCCTAAATTCTTGACCATTTGCATTTGCTCAACTGAAAGGGAACCATCGATATTTTGAATCTTTTAATTATTAAATTCATTGATTTGTAACTTAATTTTTGTAGTTCATTGCTATGTGGATTAAATACCACCACTGCCTTTGACTCCATTTTTTTAGCCTTGTTCTCCATAATTTCACTTGCCAATAACCCTAACTCCCTATTTCTTAGTTGTGCATTACTCCTTAGCTCATTCGATTCATAATGTAAAAAGTGACCACTCGATCATCCTTATTTAACTTGTCACTTTTAGGGTTTCATCATAAAAAGGTAATTTATTGCTTATGACATCATCATCTATACTTCATTTTGTTAGTACTTCCTTCTTTGTCAATACTGCTAGATCAATTTTACATTTATTGTTTTTTCAACTTTTAAATTGACAACCATCTTTAAGAAACACTATGAGCCAAGAAGGGCTCTACAAATTTTCCAAAATTTTCTTCAATGCATTCAAAATAGAGATTCACATCACATATCCACGTGTCTTCGCATGACACCTCATATATTGGGGTTTCTTAGATTTTTCTATGACTGCTCCCCCTGAAACCATTACTAGGTTCAGTCCTTACAAGAGGTATCTGCACCAGATGTAGATACAGGGTTATTTGATTCATCCTTGTTCTCAGGTTCTTCCTTCTTTCTCCATTTTTTTTCCATTTCTCTCCTTACTTCTTCTGGATCTCCCTTTTTCATAGGCTTGTTCTTTTGTTCCGGATTAGCTTTGTTCCAATAGAATTTTGAGATGTCCTAGTTTATTGCAAGTGTAGCACATAACATAGCCAAGATCAAATGAGTTTTCTTTTATCTTTATCCTGCACTGATTAGCCTTGTGTCCAAAGATATTGCATGTGTAACAATAGCCTTGAAAGCATTGAATTATTCTATTTGTATCAAATCTATTTATCATCAAGATATGATTTCTACATTCAATAGCTCTATGGCCAAACTTGTTGTAACCATAACATTTTCCAGCAAAGAATCCAGTATTTTGTCTCATTCTATTCTAGTTCATCCTACTTCTGCATTATGCTGCTCTATGTCCAAATTTATTGCATAAGAAACAAAAGACATTAAAATATGGGCACCTTTGAGCATTAGGTTTTCAAATGGGTATCCTTCTAGTATTGATCCTACGATTCTTTCCTTTGATTGTTCATCTTGTTGAAAGCTATTTTAGTCTTTGAGCTTTGTCCTTCTTCAAGTCCTAGACCACTTTTATCCTTTGTAGGTTTCTGAGATGAAATCAACTAATCAAGCATTGTAGAGCTTGTCTTGAACCTTTCATCATGAGCTTTTGCTTTTTCCTGACCAACTTTAAGCATTACTACTTCTTGTTCAAGCTTATCACATTTTTATGTCTTTTGATTGATAATTTATTTTAAGCATCCTTCCTCTACCTTTCCTTGTTCAATTTATGATTTCAGATTCTCTTCCACTCCTTTTCTTTCTTCAAGTTTCATTCTTAGATTTTCAACAGTCTCCTTTGCTTACTTTAGTTCTTGGTTAACTTCTTTATGTTTCAACTTGAACTTTTGGATCCGATTTCTTAGTTTTTGAATGCATTCACCTGCTTACTTGAAATTTTCTTTCAGATCTTCATTTTCAGACTCTGAAGTCTTTGTTCTTCATTTTTCATCCAAGTCAGATCCCATCACCATTTAGTTCAACTTTCCAAGATCTCCTTCAAGCTATTAAACTTATTCCAAAGGAATGAGCTCTGATACCAATTTTTGAATAGGAAAACTAAGAGGGGGGGAGTGGATCATTTGTCACCAAACTAGATACTTTAATCATTTACTAGAACAAGATCTTGATACTGCTTAATTGATTAAACATTAAGTGCAAAACTGAAAGTCATCACATAAACATAGTAACACCAGATTTACGTGGAAAACAAAATGAGGAAAAACCACGGTGAGGATTAACTCACACTATAGAGAATATCAAAATTGATTACAAAAGGCTCATTTCCTAAAATAAGGACTCACTTTCCACAAGGCTACAAACCGGAGATACAAAAGATGGCTAATTTCAATAATACAAGAGTTATGGCTTACTACTAAAAGTGTGAACTGATGGATTACACCTTTCTTGCGTTGAGTTCAATTTCGAATGTTACTCTATATAAGTAGTACTACATTTCAATAGTCACTCAATAATTATGTTTTGATCTTTAGCTGATGCACATACACTTTATTGTCTTCGCTTGCTTCACTTACTCTGCTCTATTGCACTCTCTCTTTCTCTTTCTTTCTATCTCTCTATCTGTCTATATCCTTTTTATTTTTTGGAGAGTCTCATATATATACATGTATATTTTATTTATCAATTAGTTCAACATCATATAAGGTTAATTTTCATTTCTTATGTCAACCAAAACATCCATAAAACATAATTAGTCCACATAATCTATTACACACACTAAGTCAGCCAAGATCTTTAAATATCAGAATCATAGCTTGTCTCATGGTAGAAACTAGACCTAAAAACCAACACACTAGACCAGCCAACATATTGAACCACATATAATAGTCATATTTGATAGGAAATAGCTTTTGGTAATTATCTCATACATTCAGTACTGTGTTGACATCAATGAAACCTATTGACATTAATGACAACCATTTGATGTAATCGAATTTCCAACACATGAGACCTTATTTGGAAAGCCCTATGCCAAGTCATATGCTTAATGAAGCTATGTTGAATGAAAAGGGGTTGCCCCAAAAATGTATTCCAAAAAATATCACACAAGGGATCCATTATCATTCTCCAAATACTCATGGAATAGGAAGAATGACACGAAGAGAGTGAAAACAAAGAAAAATCATTTTGGGTCAACATGGAAGTGACCTATATGTCTCAATGCCTTGCGTCATCCCCAAAAGGAAAACACAAGACAAATGAAAGAGATAAATGCAAAGTTTTTATGCCATAGAGAAGAATGTAGATAAAAATAGAGGAATGTCACAAAGAGATAGGTACATCAAATAAAACAATACGGGGATATCACATTATGCACATGCAATCACACACAACATGACAAAAAATATAGTGCAAAAGACTATTAAGGCACATGTGATTCAACCTATAGCAATTCATTTGTAACCCAATCGTGTTCATTGTATATGAAAGGTGGGAAACTAGCCAAAGGGACAATAGCAAGTTCCAAACTAGGGTCATCACCAAGCTCAACACTCTTCCTAGGAGAATTATCATTTAAGCTCATAGAAGAGGAAAACAACGCATTCAATTCATTATGCACTTCCTCATCAATTTTAGCAATCTCATCATCATCATCCAAGTTAATCACAATAGGAGGTCAAATGATAATTTTTAAAGAAGGATTCAAATCTTGTTGCAATTGCAATATAGGATATTTTTGTTGTGGAAAAGAGGGAGACGCATCATGTATTGATTTAGTTAAGTTTGGATGTTGATTTTCTTTGTTGTTTTCTTTATTTAACCTTCAAGCATGAGCACAATGTCTATGCCTATGCTCCCTAGCATTTTTGTTTCTTTTAGTACAATTTTCAAGTTGTGTTTGTGTAGAAGCAAGTTTGAGGTTGTTCAACCATATTCTCTTTAGCTTTGTAAACTTGTTTTATCTTAGGAGGAGTGATGGGATCATTTGGTTGTCTCTTGGTCATTTGTGGGAGATAGGTGAAGGATCTATCTTAGGTTGGTCCATAGGCTCGAGTCAAAAGAAATCCAATGAAAATTTTCCATGGGAAGAAACATGATTAAAGCCACTATGGTTTATATAGTAAATATCTCATTGTCAAAGGGAAAATTTAAGCATTTATGCATGACCAATGGGATGACTTCCATTGAGCATAGTCATGGATAACCAAGCTTCACACAGAATTGATCTGATGTCAAGATGATGGAGAATGAGACATCTAATTGTTTCAGTCTAATTTTTAGAGGAAGGGTGATTGATCCCAGGGTAAATCAACAAAAGTGGTTTACAATTCTAGTGAGAAAGAAAAAGTTGCAAAAGTGACCCCATGAAAAAAAAATTGGTTTTTGGGGGTTCGAACGTTTTTTGTTTTCGTGAAACTTTTGTTTCGAGTGAACCCAAAAGGGGTTTGCTAGAACCCTCCTTCAAGTGAACCCATTAATTGCTTGGTCCCACAAAAAAAAAAAAATGGAAAAAAAAATGGTTGTGGAAAGGGGGTTCACTCGAACCTCCTCTAGCACCAAAAAACTCCAAAAATTTTACCTTCAAAGCTTGAGTTGAGGATGAAAATGGAGGAGAATTCACAAACCCAACTAGACGATGGTAGTCCTCATAATGAGCTATCCAACAAATATAATTTTAATATGTTTTGGTTTTATTATGTATTTGTTTTTTTAGTTTTATTAAACATAGGTTTTTCATCAAAAATCAAGCTCTTTGTTCTACACGTGTGTAAAAATAGCATATTATCAAAAAAAATTGAAAAATATGAGTGCACTAGATATTGAAGTCCTTGATCCAACAAAGAAAAAAAAGAATTTGATACATACAAAAAAGTTACATTGTATGCGGTCCACCTATGCTTGAATTGCAATTGGTTTGACTTCGAAACTTGATTAAGAAAAAAATATTCAATAAAAAACTATGAAACCAATTGGAAGCACTAGATATCGTAGTTACAAATCTAAATTCAAAAAAAATAGAATTTTATCCTTCATGGAAAAAAAATCATGTTGTAAACGGTGAGCGTCACTCCTTAAAAATGGCGTTTACTGAAAAAAACTAGTTTTCGAAGGAGATGGAAAAAGAAGTGCAATATTATTCCAAAAAATTGAAAAAAATATATTTATAATCTATAGATAAAATATCACAAATAACTAGTTTGCATCATCTTCAAATTCCTCACGGTTTAGTCGCTATAGGTGCCCAAAAGTGAAGATTTAGTTAGAAAAAAATATTTCAAAATTATTTTAGTGTCCAATTTGGCCAAAAATTGTAAACCAGTATTGTGGGATCACCCCCAATCATAGGGAAAGCGAAACCATTATGAATTTTTATCCATTCTTTCAGTTTATCATATTTTTCTTGATAGAGTTCATGCACAAGTAAGAATTTTTCAGTGATCACATACTCTCCATAGACGAGATCAATTAATATCCCTTTAGTGGGCTTGTCATTGATTCGACCGACTATGTAAAGAGGACCATTGGGTGCATGTTTAAGTATATCATTAGATGAGAAATAAATGTCAAGAGGCCTTTTAGTTTGGCTTACAAGGTTGTATTTCGATCAATCCAGCCATATCATCCATAAGACCTTGTTTATCGTTATCCATACGACTTTGTTCAATAGTATCCATGTTGTCCTCATAAGTGCCAACATTCATCACATCATTCTTCTTAGTTTCACTAGCTTTGAAAAATGAAATATTATGATTAGGAATATGATTGGTAAATATTTGTAAGTTTTGGTTAGGAGGGGAAACATACTTATTTCCTTGATCATTAACACATCCAATTTGAAGTCGACTTGAATCAATGAGGTCTTGCATAAGATGTTTAAGACACTTGCAATGTTTTGTATCATGTCCATTTTGTTGGTGATAATGGAAATAGGAATTTGATCTAAAGTTTAGAGGTAAAGGCTTATTAGGATTGGGTGTTTTAACAGGAGGTAAGGTGATCATTTTATGTTCTAGCAGTTGTAAGATTGTGTTATGGAGGGTATAGGGTAAGGGATTAAATTACCTAGTTGGATCCCCAACTGTAAAAGGAGTTGTCTTTTTATAGCAACCACTTGGGTATCACCATGTTGAGTTGGTTGAGGTGGTTGTAGTTGAAGGAATCTTTTATTCTATTTTCTAAAAGTTTGATAATTGTTTTGGTTTATGGATTCAAACTTCTCTGGATGGCTAGAGGTGGGTTTTGTTTCACGATTACTAACCGAGTTGTGATAATCATGAAGGGCAGTACACAAGTGTACAAAGGAACCTGAAACTTCATCATGCCAAGTTTATATTGCATCTTAGTTTGTAAGTTCTCAATGAACATTCATTGAAGGTGAGGGTCCGGAATCTTTACATCGATTTGGGAATAAAGAGATTGGTAGTGTGAAATAAATTCAGTAACCTTTTCATCATCCTTTTTCTTACATCTCATCAAATCGAATAAGGTCATCTTAGGAGTCATGTGCACTTGGAAATGGTTTATAAAGGCATCAAAAAGTTCATTGAACGAATGAATTGAGTTATTCAGTAACCAGGAAAACCATTCTAAAGTTGTATCTTTCAAGGACCTATGGAAAAGCTTAGCCAAGAGCTTATCCTCAAGGACAAAATCACTACATAAGGTAGTATAAGTGGAAAAATGGTTAGAAAGATCTCCTTTCCCTCCATATTTATCAAACCTAGGAATCTCTATACCTTGTGGAAACTTATCGATGTTCTCAATATCTCCAAGGATAAGGGATTTCTTTTGACATAGTATGTAGGTTGGCCATTTTGATTTTGGTTTATTGTGGAAATTTTATTTTGAAGGGATAAAACATTTTGCAAAGTTGATTTATGATGGTATCATTGGTTGTATTTTGAGATGGAGGTGAATATGGTGGAGGTATATATGTGTTCGAGGGAGAAGTGAATGGAATGCTTATGGGAGGTAAAGTGGTAGGAGATATGATGTGCAATGCCACAAAGGTACAAGGATTGCTAGTGGAAATACGTAAGGTAGGGAAAATATTACTAGTAGGTTGCATCATTGTTGTAGCTTGAGGGTTGGTATAGGTAGGAATAGAGGCTATGGTTGTGGGAGGAGGAATTTGAGTTCCTCGTTGACTTTGGACATTGTTTGAAGGTGGAGCACAACTAGTAAATTTTCCAAAAATCTGAGCTAGGTTACATGCAAGTTATATTCCTTCTTCACTTTCAATCATGCAATGTATGTTATCTATGGTAGGGATAGCATTGTTGGAAATGTTTTCAATACTCACTTGATGTTGTAGGTTTGCTAATTCTTCATGGATTTGGACTATGCTTTCTTGAGGGATTCTAGTAACCATTGTTTCAACATTTATCATGCTACTTGAAGGTAAAGAGTTTTTAAGGGTATGGTCCATACCTAGTGAACTAGTCTCAACACTATGAGTGAAAGAGCTAGATAACCCAAGATCCATGATGAGTGTGCTATTGTGGGATGACATGAGTCTTGAACTAAATCTTACTATAGTATTAAAAATAGGACACCAAGTTGTAAAGCTCATTCAAGGGACAATAAATGAATGCAAGATAAATGCAATGAGCACTTGAGATAAATGATATTGTTTAATTATTATTCAAATGAAATTAAGCTAGATGTAATGAAATTAATAAAATAGAAAATTAGTAAACTGAAATAGAGATCTAATAGTAGCATAAAAAAGCATAGAACCAAGGTTTTCAATGTTGTAAAATGTAGTTTCAGGTCTAACACGGGACTAAATCACCCAAAGGGGCATATGAGTCCTAGTTATAGTTTTTGAAGGGTTCAAATAGTGAATAACAGTCACCACAAAAATCCCAGAAAGCAAGTAAAATAACATGTATTGGGACTAAATCTCTCAAAGGGGTGAATGAGTCCCAGATGAGGGTTTTGACACTAATTTCCACAAATTATGAGTGAATGTTAAGGTTTCTAACTTGTATGTTGTCTAGACTATGTGCAATTATAGATTTCAATTGAAATTCAATGATGTGAGATGAAAAAGTGCAACATATATGCACTTCCACTAATGGAAGATTTAGAATCCCTAAATGCAAATTAACTAATGCAAGATCTAATGCAAAGTTAATGTAAGCTAGATCTAGGACTATGATACACTCCAAATCAGAAATAAGGTGTCCAAAGGCTAGGTTCACCAAAATGAAATAAAGAAAATAAGGGGAACTATCTTTTAGGAGATGGAACCAAGGGGGATATAAGTTTATATCCTATTTCACTTTAGTTCATTCAAGGAAAGCTTAGAGATCTCAATCCAATGATTGAATTAAGAGAAGGGATCTATTATAAGGTCTCCTAGGGTGTGATTAAAGATAAAATGGGGCTTCACCACTAAGCAAAGGCTTAGAAAGACAAGAAATGAAAGTAACATGCAAAACCTAACTATATGACCTAGAAAATGAACTCAAATCAGAATAGAAAATTGAAGATAAATAAAGATGCACCTAGAAATTTGAAGATGCTTGAAAAAAGGTCTGCAATCCCAAAATTATGAATTTTGATGTACATTAGGACTCATATGCCAGTAGGGGAAATTTTTTCCTAGTTTAGGGTTTTGGGCTAAATCTGAAATCTATATCTGGTAAAGCAGGATCTATAGAAAAAGTCTAAAAATTGGTATATTGGGACTCATACGCAATTTAGTCCTAGTATTAGAGTTGATATGAAACTTTGATATCCTCTAGTTTTCTCCTATAGCTTCTCTCCCTTCCGATCTTTGAGTCTGAAACACTGAATCTCGACCTGTAGGTGACTTTTCGTAATCTTGCAAGAAAGGTGACAACTTTGCAACTTTCATAACTTTCTCCAATATTTCTCTTCAATCGATCTTCAACCTAAGTCTACAAATCACACATCAAAGAGAGGGGAAAATGTTGTTTTGTTAGTGGATAGGGGTTTTCCTTGGTCAAACCCTGTTTTGGTAATCAAACCTTGAAATGAAATCAAATAGAATGAAGGAATGATGAATGAACAAATATGCTATGTTGCAACTCACCAAACCCTTGTAACAAAGGTTGCAATCTTGTATGAAATGGGTAGCATGAATTTAGATCTTGACTCTTGATTGTATGTTATGGATCTTAACTTGAATGCTTGCTTGAATCATAAGAACCTACAAGGTGATCCCACAATACTAGTTTACAAATTTTGGCCAAACTGGACATCGAACTAAATTTTTTTAACTAAATCTTCACTTTTAGGCACCTATAGCGGATAACTATGAGGAATTTGAAGATGATGCAAACTAGTGATTTATGAAATTTTTCCTATAGATTCTAAATATATTTTTTTTCAAAATTTTTGGAATCAAATTGCACTTATTTTTCCATCTCCTTTGAAAACTAGTTTATAATTTAGTAAACACATTTTTTAAAGAATGGAATTTACTTGCTAACACAACCTTTTTTATGAAGGATATATATATATTTTTTTTTTGAATTTAGATTTGTAACTACGATATCTAGTGCATGGAATTGGTTTCATAGCATTTCATCGAATATTTTTTTCTTAATTAAGCTTTGAAGTCAAACTAGTTACAATTTAAACATGATTTACTTGCTAACACAACTTTTTTTGTATGTATTGAAATTTTCTTTTGTTGGATCAGGGACATCAATATCTAGTGCATAGATATTTTTCAATTTTTTTTATAATCTTCTATTTTTCCACATTTGTAGAACAAAGAGCTTGATTTTCAGTGAGAAGCCTATGTTTAATCAAACTAAAAAATATATAAATAATAAAACCAAAAAATATTCAAATTATATTCCATGGATAGCTCGTTCCAAGGACTACCATCATCTAGTTGGTTCTATGAAGTCTCCTCCATTTTTATCCTCAACACAAGCTTCGAAAGGAAAAAAATTGCAAAAATTTGGTAGAAGAGGGGGAGAAGGGTAAAAAACGGGGGTTCGAGTGAACCCCCCTTGACCCCTTCGAGTGAAGGGGGGTTTGCTCAAACTCCCCTTTTTATCAAAATTCCCATTGTTTTCTTTTAAAAAACATACCATATGGGGTTTGAGTGAACCTGGCATGAAAATGGGGTTTGCTCAAACTAGGGGGTTTGAGTGCACCCCTAAAAGGCCAAATTATTTATTTTGGGAGCATTTTTGAAATTTTCCATCCTCAATGCAATTGTAAACTAGTTTTGTGGGATAACTCTACATCACAAATGTTAGCTCAAAAATAAACATGATGCATGATGACTTTGACATGATACTTGAATCTTGAATATAGCTCCAAAATGCTTGATAATCAACTCTTGAATGCTCTTGAACACTTGAATTGCTATAATTCTTGAATGCTTAGATCTCATTAGCTCTTGTTAGGTGAAAATATGTGAAATAACCTTGTATTTATACTTTTTTATTCCAAATTTCCCAAAATTACAATACTACAAACTGACATAAGATCTAGGAGAATAAAATCTCGCCAAGAATTTGAATTTAAAATAGGCCCAAGCTAAGTGGGAATCATATGCCAGTTGGGGAATGAGTCCCAATAGCCTAGAGGCTTGGGACACAAATTTCAAGAAATAGTAAGTTTAATGCGAAATTTAGGACCAAGCCTAGAAACTTAGGTGGGACCCATATGCCCAAGGTGATGTATGAGTCTCAGATCACTAAATTTGGGCCATACAATCTAAAATCATTAAGTTATGACTGGTTATTTGATATGTGCAAGGATTATCCTTGGAAAGATACATTAAATAAGGGTTGTGGATGCAAAATAGAGCCAAATAAGGCATATAGAAGCCCAATTTTAGCAGGTAGGGCCCAAACAAGTGTGAATATGTAAGAGGATACATTTTCCTACACTATAATTGTAATAATAATGCATGCCTCGGTCTCTAAAAACATATAAGTATGTCTATAATGGATATCTATTCATTACAAGATCGAATATCCAATTTTGGTATTTAATATCGGATATCCATTTGTAATGGATATCCACTTTTTTTAAAGTGAATATTTGTTATTGTAGACACGTAAAATATACTGATTGACATCGTGCATTTGATCATGACTCACTAACATCGTTTCTTCCTAAATCATCCTTAAGTCTAACCATTTAATCAAATTCACCTATCTGATTAAATTCATCAACATTTGTCTCTTAATTAAATAAATCACTTTATATAATTAAGTCACTTTCTCCTATTAATTAAATCAATCCATCTAATTTAATTATCCCTATTTAATTGAATAATCAACGTATTTGATTAAATCCTTAAAGTCTATCTATTAAATTAAATAAATTAAAACCTTATTTGATTTAATCTAACATCATCCCTTTTAATTAAATAAATCAAAATCCTTATTTAATTAATCTCTTGTCATATTCATCTCTTATCTGATTTAAATAAATCCATAAATCTAAATCAAATAAGTCACATAATCTCCTGTTAAATTAATTAACTCTTGATTAATTTAATCTAATCTCATGTCACATCCTCTAGATAATGCAAGTTGCACATGAAAATAGATTTAATTCATTTATTAAATCCCTATTTTCCTCACAAGGAATCTTTTGGAATATTCTCTCAATTTGAATTCAAAATTTCCAAGTCAACATGTACATCCAACAAGACAATAACTTCATCTTACATGTCCTTTGCCTTGAGCCAAATGGCATTTTTTGCATCTTCCCTTCCCTCTTACATGTCATTTCAAAAAAATTGAAATTCAAATTTATGCATTTATTGGCACAAACCCCAAATCTTGCACATCCATCATCCATTCATAGCTTGACAAGTGGCACCATATCATTGGATGAATGTTAGTCCCACATTGCTCAAATTTGGACATTCATCCATCTTGAAATCCTATAAAGGAAGAGCTCATATCCTCATTTTGATCATCCACAAACATTGCAAAGTTATTATGCTAAAATATTTAGCCATTTTCATCCACCACCATTGAGTCCTAGCTAGGTTTTATAGATTTTTAGCTTGGAGCTCTCATCCTTCATCAACAAAGTGGATCAATCTCTTCAACATTCGAAGCTTGCATCTTAGGAATTGGGAAAGGGCCAATTTTCACATCAAATTGGCACCAATTCCCCCATGGGATTAAGAGTTTTCTTGCTTAATTAGGATTCAATCTTCTATTTCATTGTGTCTTTCATTGTTTTCTTCCTAATTTGAGCTATGTTAATGGATTTCATGCGGAATCCTTGTTTATGCTTGCAAAATCTAACTTGAGATGTTTGTTGTCTTTGTTTTGCAGGTACCTAGATTGGGGTTCACACATTTGGCACTAGAAGGAGGGCTTTATCTCACGTTCAATCAATTTTTCTCAAAAATTATGTGTTTTTCTCCACACAGGAAATTCCAACGCGAGCTCATCAACGTCACTGTTTTAGCACCGCGAGCTCGTTAGCGTCACTGTTTTGGCACCACGGGCTCATCAGCATCGCTATATGACACCGCTTCAAACACAAACCACACCGCTGGACTCATCCTACCAAAAATTTTGAATTTTAAACTCCGCTGCTGGACTCACCAATTTGCAGAGATTTTCAAAAAATTCCAAACTCCGACGCTGGATGAAAACTACGACACTGGGTGAAAATTGTGATGTGTTTGAGCTCTTTGTCCCGACACAGAGCACCACTTACTAGTAAAGTGGAGCTGTAAGGGCACCGCTGGGAGAACAAACTGCGACACCTTCACGAGTTGCGACGCTGGGAGATAGTAAAAGGGAAAATTTTATTTTTTAGCACATGCTTTTGATTTATGATTGATTTATATTCTATTTTCTGGTTCTTTAACTTCTTTGTTTTCCAGAATCTAACTGGTTTTCTCACTTGTAGGTTGGAAATCGAAAACGAAGGAAGGAGAAATACAAGGACAATGTCTTACAAAATCAAAGTGTTTTTGAACACTTCTTTAAGAATTTGTTATCTCCTCTTTCTTAGGAGACTAACCTTCTTTTGGGCTTAAAAAGAATCTTCTTGTTTATTTCTTACAAAGGTTAAAATGAACAATAGTATCAACAACTTACTAGATTTTGTTTCTTGGATTAAAAAATTGAACAAATTTCTTTCACTTGTGATTTGATGCTCTAAAATGAACTCACATTTTCTTTGAGGATTTAAAAAGAACAAGTGTAGCTTTGTTTTTTGTGAGGGCTTACTTAGACTAAAGTCATTGGAAAAGGACGTATGCGCTTCTCTCTCGCTTTATAGCGATCTTGAGAATCAAAAGGACTTTTTCATGACTTTGGGTTAAGACAAAGCAATCACCTCCACACTTCGATTTGGGTTTAAAATTGAAAAAAATCTTGTGCGAGTGTGAGTGGGGGCATTGTTGCGTATATTCTCTCTCTTTGTTGCCTACAAATATTGATCAAGTTATGAATATTGTTCTTCATTCACTTTTGTTTATCCTAGAGGGTCTACCTTGGGGGAAAAGTACTCACCCAAGGGAACGACTCAACCGATAACACTCTAAAGCCAAGAGTATTTCCAACCAGGATATAAATGTGGATATTGGAAGAAACACCAATATCACATGGTTGACTCCGACAAGATGGATCTGAAATGGGACTCTTGCCACGTTGGGTCAACTCCTACGAACGGAAAGTCCTTACTAAAACCCATGTGCTAGAATTTTCCAAAATCCTTTAATCTATTTGTTGGTGCAAGAACAGTCGTTCTGAAGCTGCCCCACACTTTTATGGTATTCTAGTAGAAATGGAAAGCATGCCATGGGAGTTTCATGGGGGTTGATGCTTGGCTTCCCCGTATAAGTGAGTGTCATGGAGGGGAGCCAGTGGGGTCAAGCATCTAACCATTCACTAGAGATAAGTGTAGCTGGACTTGTCCAAGTGGGAATCCAACAAATATTGTCTTACACATCCATAGGATTGTACTTATTCTTGGGCTACAAAATGCATTGCTTGATCGAAAACATCTCAAAAACAAACACTTAACATTATCCAAATTTCAAACCCTTTTGGAGACAAATACCATTGACTCAATCTATATGTTATTACTTTCCCTTGGGATTCACATCCTTAGAGGTTTCTAAACATTGGATTATATCTCAATTTATCTCCTTAAGTAAAAAAATAGGAAAACCCTTGCCTTAAGTTCATTGAATTTCCACATAACATATCTTGTGGGATTTGAAGAAATTAAGACATTGAACATCTTAGTTTGAAAGCCTAATCAAAGAAAGTGTTTTTGGTAAAATTCTAAAGACATTAAGAAAAGCTAAACAAAAAGAACTTTCATGTGTGATTGAAGACTCACGATTCTCCAAAAAAATCCAAATCATAGAGTCATTCAAGCCCAAAATTTTGAAAATATTTGTTCAAAAGAAATCATTCTTTGGTTATGAAGGTCTTTAAGAAGCATTTGCATGTTCTTCAATACCTAGGTCTAGGAAAACAAAGTGTCTTTTTAGGTTCATCTTAGGATCAAAAGCAACATCAAAATCTTTTTTCACCCATCCCCCAAAACATTAAAACAAACATCATCTCACAAATCACCTTTTGGAAAATCTTGAAATCATTCTTGATACTAGGCTTTTTGGAAAAATCCAAATCATCAAAATCATCAAAACCTTTGAGATTGAGGTCCTTGAAAACATTATCATCAAAATCACCTTTGGCTAAGTGTGTGTAGATGCATTCTTTTGCATATACTTAGGTCAAAAATTATCAAAATCATCTTGTTTGGCTTAGTACATGGACACGAATCCTTCCCCATATGCTTAGTGAAACCATCATCTTGTTTGAATAGGTGTGGATAGATGCATCCTTCTTTCCACACATATTCAAATTATCATCATTTGATCAAATCTATCCCTTAGATAATCATCCAAACATCTTAGGGTCTTTTCTTTCAAAATCAAAAATCAAAATCAAGGACAAAATCCAAAATTCAAAATCAAAATAAAATAAAGTCCCAAAATCCTAGTATTTCCTTCAAAAGACTTACCAAAAGATCATAACGTTCACCCATCCATCTTTTACATCATCATCATATCACCTTTTGATCCTCAAGATATCCTAGAAATTTCTACTTTGGGCTTAGAGTAAGAATCAATCCAAAGAGTCAAGAGATTCATCTCTCGTTCTTAAAAGGGATTGATCCTTATTTTATGGTTCAAACTAGATCTCAATACAAGAAAAGCATGGAAGCCAACAAAGAAACACCCGCTTCAAGCGATCTTAGCCAAATGAATGTTGAAATAAATCCCGCCGAATCAAGCAATCCTTTGACCCTCTCACAAAATCCACAAGAAGAAGCTCAAGGAGAAGACCTCCCCTTTGGAATGTCTCATGACGAAATAACATAAATGCTTCAAAATCTAGAAAACCATAAGATCGTCAATATCATGATGAAGCTTAACCCTTCATTGTATATGCTTGAACTAACTAAACAAGGGGCCAAATTGCCTTCGGATTTTGACATGAGCACCATAGTGGAGACATCATTCCCTCCAATCGCATCCACCATCCCTATCTCATCCATAGCCCCATCCCAAAATATCATTCAAAACATTCCGCAAATCACGACATCTTTTGCTCCAACCCAACCCAACATTAATAAGGGAAGTACATTTATTAATGCAATCCAAACACACCCCCTTGTTAATAATGAAAACTTGGATGCAAATACCACCTTGGAACAAACCACACTCAAAAACCCACTACAAAAGAATGTTCCTCTCACTTTCAATCATGATCTAGCATCATCCTTCTTTCTCGCAACACCTCAAAATCCACTCTTCACGAATTCGTAAGAGGAAGGAGACATGTTCAGACCAGGGGGCATCTACGACACCACAACATTATCACAAGAACTGGCACCCCTCACATTTCCACCTCTTCCACCATTACCATCATCATTCACATCACTCCTTTGTTTAGGGCTTCCCCCTCTATCGAATATCAATCAAACCACCATCCCAAATATCAACCAAAACATTTTACCAAATGCTCAATATTTGTCATTAATATCGTAACAACAGACGGCAAATACACAAAAAATTGCAACATCATCAAACACCCCCTTAACGTCACAAAGCATGGTCTCTCAAGGACCAACCACATCAACAACACCATCCATCACGCAAAACACCTATACCACCCTCATGAATACCATTCCAAATCCACCTCCACCCCCACCACCACCAACTTCCACAACATCAAGCCAATACGATGCAGCATTGCAAGCTGCTTTTCAAAGAGGATACCAACAAGTTCAAAAACAAAAATCCGAATAACTAGCTTCTCAAGCTGTGCAAACTGCCCAAATAGCAAAAGTCGCATTACAAGTGCAACAAGCCCAAGCATTATTACAAAAACAACAACAAAAAGCTACCCAAGCTGCTCAAGGATTGCAAGCATTACAAGTACAAAAGGTTGTGCAAACCTTACTACAATAAAAAGAAGTACAAGCACAAGCCGCACAAGCACAAGCTCAAGTGCAAGCTCAATATTAGGCACAACAAGCCCAATATCAAGCACAAATCCTTGCACAAAGACAAGCAGCGCAATTGCAAGCATATCAACAAGCAATTAAGCAATATCAAGAGTAGCAAGAAGCAGTTGAATTGATAGCCCAACAACAAGCATTATTGGAACAACAACAAGCACAACAACAAGTGCAACAGCAAGCACAAATCCTAGCACAACAACAACAAGATCAACAACAAGCATTGTTCATACAAAAGCAGGTGGAATCCTACCTCGCTCTGCAAAACATACAAATACCATCAAACAACATACCAACCAACCCACCCATCCAACCCATGATTGAAACACCCCAAAACACCTTCATCCCACCCCCTGATTCACAAAATGATGTGACGGAACAAATCAGGTTGCTTTCACAACAAGTGCTTGATCTGCAATCCAGACGAACAACAAAGACACCAAGCAACTTGTGTCCATACCCATTTGATAGGAACTTAATAATGAAACCATTCCCCAAGGGATTTGAGATCCCCAAATTTGACAAATATTGAGGGACGGGAAACCCTGAAGATCACATCAGGGAATTCTAGGTTCATTGCATGGAAGTCACATATGATGATACTTATTTGATGTGACTATTTCCTAGGAGTCTTGCAGGCCACACTATGGAATGGTTCTCTCATCTACCATCAGGCATTAGAACATTTTAGGAAATTATAGATGCATTCATTAAGAACTACGCATGCAACATTGCAATGGATGTCAGTCTAGAAGAACTCTCAGCTCTAAAGCAAGGAAAGAATGAATCATTCGCTTCATTCTTACAATGATGGTGATCAAAGGCCAATCGAAGCAAGTGGACCATTCCAGAAGAACAACAAGTTTGCACCATCATTTCCAACCTTGACGGCCTCTTGGCATTTCATCTCAAAGTCCAAGGAATCACCACGTATGATCAATTAATCCCTAAAGCGCTTAGCATTGAACAAGCTCTCATGACTCAACCCGCGGGACAATCATCATACCCTGAACAAAACAGTCGCCCACCATCCAATTACAATGATAAATCTCACACGTGGGAAAGACACAAAAATGTTACTAATGATGGTGTCATCAATGCCAAGGTGGTCATTAGTGGCCCTCGCCAAAATAAAATCACACCACAACACCAAAACACCCATCACATACCATACCAACCAAACAACAATCCAACCATCAATAATCTCAATGACCAAAGAGGACCACCCCAATGCAAGATTTATCCAAAACAAAAGTAAACTACTCTGGGGGAACCACTTGAGGACATCATGAAAAAGGTCATAGATGAAAAACTCATCAAAGCACCTACATTTGAGAACTACCGAGAACCCGACGTCAAACCTCCTTGGTAGAACAAAAATAAACTTTGTGAATTCCATAAAATAAAATGCCACAACACAAATAGTTGTATGAGACTCAAAAACATCGCCCAAGACCTCATTGATAACAAAATCATAAACGTGGAACAACCTAAAGGGAATCAGGACCTTAAGATATACACAAATCCGATGCTAAATCATGGCAACAAAGGGAATCAAAAAGATTAAGGGAAAGGAACCCACTCAAACATAAATCATGTGTATGAAATAGTCGTCGCCTCCCTAGATGAAAACTGCATGGTCATTACTATCAAGGGCACCTATGCTGAAGATTGTGGAGTCACCACAAGAGGCAGCAAGGTAACTATCACAGGCTCATCCCAGCCAAACAAAACCCCTGCGTACAGATCTGCTCCTAATGGTTACAATGTGCTAGACCAACTTAAGAGGACACCAGCGCAAATCTCCATCATGGAGATGCTAAAAATATCAGTGGCCCTATTAGCTCTCAAAAACGCAGGTTTGAACCACGAAAGGTTTCCAAGCTTTCACAATGTTTTAGGGTAACAGGACAAGATTTGAAATAATTAAACCTTCTACTCTCCAGGTGCTACTAGACCTAGGCAGGTGAACCTATAACAAATGAAGCAGACTTGACTATTGATCTTCTCTTCATGCCATGATTTGTCCATGATGGCAGACTGGAATAGACAAAATAAAACAAATTTGGTAAAAATTGTATACTAAAATGAAGACTAAACCCTAATATGCTCAATCAACAAATGTAAAATGTATGAATGAAACTAAATGATGGAAACGGTGAGACCAGTGCCTTATATAATAGACAGAGTCAAATGAAATCTCAAACAACAAACTTCTTTCTGGAGGTCATTCAAATTGTTTGGCATATTTTGTTTATAACTAGTATAAACATGCAAGATTGTGATTATTAAGTTCTTCTTACCGATCTAAATGAAATTCCCTAATTAGTGTGATTAATTAAAAGGATTTAATCCTTCCTTGAAGGAACCTATCAACCAATCACACAAATACATCAAATTCGTACTGATAAACTAGACATAAACATGTTATGCTAATTTAGATAACCAAGCAACATCAATCTTAGAGACAACTTAAATAATTCTTTCAATAGGCACAACACAACAATTGACACCAAAATATGCCAGCAAATCAGATGATTTTCATTGATATCTCAATAGCTTCAAAACATACATCAGAGTCTCAGCCCTATGACACATGGTGTTCCACCGTATTTTCTATTCTCTATCCTACTCTACCTATTATGCGTATATTTTTTTCAAAATGAACATTTATACATTAAGAATACGAAAGGACGTATCCTTTTGGAAATAAGAAATAAAAATTACAAAAAAAAGATAGAGAATAATTAGGCTCTATTTAGCCACAGGTGAGTCTTAGCGAGGTGGTCCAAATAATCCTGGCGCTCATATGTGTCCGCATCTCCAACAACATTCTAGATCGTGATTTCCATCTTGATCATTTCCTCATTTTTCTCGCTCACTTCTTCCAATGTTGTATCCTTTGCAGAAGCGATCTTCATGATTTCATTCAGCCTTGACTCAGATTCACTTTTCCACCTGGTGGCTTCTTTCAATTCACCTTTATCATCAGAGAATGTAATCACAATTTTCTTGGCAGCAGCAACTAACCCCTATTCATCACCTTGCAATTCATCATAGAAGTTTCGATGGCAATTAATTATATGATTTGCGGCTTCAAGTAAAGTACTGTTAGCCTCATTACTTTGGGCCAATTCATGAAACTTCTCCATGATTCGTTCATCCATCCTTGTATGCTCCTTCAATGCAGCAAGAGTATGAGAGTATTTTCCCCACAATTTATTCAACCAAGATGTCAAATGATCCTACCTCTTCTTGACAATTGCAACAATTGCATCATGCTTTCCATGAGAATAAGCACTTGATCCTACCAAGTGAAATTTTTCCTGAGAACTTTCTCCTTGAGTAATCATTTTGGTTGTCCCCATTGAAACACCAACCAAGTCTTTGAGTCTATCATTTTCTCTCAGCAATTTTTCATTATTTTCTTTGTACATTTCTCTTTCTTTTATCAATAACTGAATTTGTGCTTTATTCAACTTTGCAATATTTACCCCAATATCTGTAGTAGCTATAGGATCAACTTCTCCAAATTTTAGAGTCATTACATGGCCAAATGCCTTCTCTGTATCAATTACCACTGATTTCCTGTGGGGTGGGTAAAAATCCCATATCATCAATGATCCCTCATCAGTATTATACTTGGATCCTGCATATACTTCTGTCACCTTTTCCTTGTCAAGCTTGTGTGTAGCATGACTGTCCTTCAAGAAACTATAAAAAACCAATGCAGAATTCAAATCAAGGCCAGGAAATATCATGACACCAGCACTCTCCAACATTTTCCTCCCCATTTCAGGAGTCATATTTGTCATTTCATCATCCACACATTTTCTCAATTGAGCCAGCAATCGTTCCTCATTTCCTAAAGTAACATCATCAACATTCTCTCTAATCTCCTTCCCCTTCTGCTTGTACAAGAATGCTTTGAACTCTGGGGAATGTATAAACTCATCATCAGAGACAAGTGATCTCTATTCCATTTTCCTTGCATCAACATCACCACTTTCAATATTTTGTTCTCTAACTGGGCAGACATACTGCTGAGTCCTCATCCTAGATACCTTTCCTGATCTATCCTGTGGCACATTAGCTCTTGGTGTTTCCTCATCTCCAGAAGAAAATAGCTCAATATCCTGTAGCCCCTGGTTATATCTTTCAACCACCATTTTTGCTTCATCTTCATCCATATTCCTGATCATATCATCAAAAGGATAGGGTACATGCGGATACCCTCCAAAGTTAATCCTTTCTTTGGCTGAATTGATATATCCTTCAAGATCAAAGTTTTTCCTAGTTGGTCCTCTTTTCATATTATAATGCAACAATCTATCAAGGATTGAATTATATCCCTCTTTGGACAACACAGAGAAATCAACAAAACACAAAGTACTAGGCATAAAAGCCTGCTTCCCAAAAGAACTGAAATGCATCACACTGCAGTAATCCATTTGTCTAAAAATTTCCAAATATGCAACCCTATTTGGAACTGTCCTTGGCAAAATGAAAGGAGCATCTTCAAATCCATATACTTTGATTACCGTAGCTCCCTCCAAACAATACCAGTCTCCCCAATTATGATCAATTGGCCCATTGAAGTCCTTCAGCCGAAGGAATCTTTTGATCTCATCAGTCAAGGAATAATTACAAGGATAATGATACAATTTATACAATGTCTTTACAAAATTCTCTTCAAAATGAATGAAACTAGAACCAACAAACCTGCTATCCCAAATAGCAGTCCAAAACTGAACAGGAAATGCTTCACCCTCCTTACCAATTTGAGAAATTCTCATTTCAGGAGGCCATACCCCTAACTCCTGTCCAAAATATAACACCATGTGCATCAACAATGAATAATTTCTGAGACGGACAATAGAGGATCCACTCTTTATAGCCATCAGCCCTGAATCAAGCTCCTTAGAAATATATGAAGCATAGTCAAATGGCCTAGAGTTGTGATATTGGATATCTGCTATGATGATCATTGGCACCATTGACATGAATTTTGGGGAATCCATCCCCAACACCTGACACACTAAAAAATATGTATACTTCATATAAGGTTCAAAAAAATCTACATGATAGGGAGGCCCCTCACTATCTTCCAGAGGTTCTGGCTTGTTACCCTATTTGACCCTGTGAATTGGTAACCTCCAACCCTTATAAGTAGTATCCATTCTTGAAAATTCCTTCTGCAACTCCTCACAGTTGATTTCCTCATTGCAAAACCATTCCAATTTGAAAACCTCACCTATTGCTTCCCTTGACACATATATCTGTGGTTTTCCAGAAGGATCACATATAGCTTTATGTTTTGGATCATAATGATCAGCAAGCAGTTTTACCAATTCTGCATTTACGAATACATTAGGGCACATCAATTTCCCTACATTCAATTTCCATGGATTGCAGATTGGCTTAAAACAGTTTCTCCTATGGTAGTGGAAATTGAAGAGCTCATACCCTCTCACAACAGTCCAAACATTACCAATGAACTTGCATTTATCATCGAGCTTATCAATTTCTGCCCTAAGTTGTGCAGACCTTCTAGCTTTAGGCCCCGAGCTAGGTAGTTCATCAATAAGGTCTTGGTTCAACCTCCTTTCAGTGCCTTCATGTTCTGTATCAGTCTTTTGTTTCTTTCCCTTCGACTGACTACTCTCACCAAGCTTTCTACCCTTACCCTTTCCAGAACCAGAAGACTCCATTTTAAATCTTACAAAATCAAAATGTGAAAAAACAAAGAAGCGATTACTTACAGTACTCTGCTCGAGCTCCTCAGACCAAAAAATGTCTCAATTCTCTATTCAGCATGTCAATTCTTCTGCAATCAACTTGGTACTGAAGAATTAATTAAAACTTCGCTGTTATATCCCGTCGCGCCATTAATGAAGCACGAATGAAGGCTCATTTGAAACTGGTACTGTCACATCAAATGTCCCGTCGGTGAGAAAATTTCAAATCTGGAGCGAAACCCTTTTGCAACGTTTACTTAACCTTTTTACAAGACACTCTGTGGTCTTACCAACACTTGGAATCAACTTGATGGCTTCCGCTTCCGTTTTCATGTTGCTATGACAATTCCAAGTTGGGGAGATGTCTCATAGATATCTTTGCATCTTACCAATATGTACTTTTCAATGGATTCTCCAGTCGCTATGACAAGATCACCCTTTCGCCGATGAAAATAATCCTACCGATGAAATAAATTCCATCGGCAAGACTCTGAGAACTCGAAAAGACTCATACCGACTTGACTTAATGTCTAGCCGAATCCACTCCTGATTACTCCAATCGGCAAGACTCAGCCCGAAATATTCTATCGATACATCTTTCAAACCTCGATGAAACTCATACCAAAGACCTTTTCTCCTGGCGATGCGCATCTCTATTGGCATAACTTTTGAATTGGCAAGACTCTATGACTTCTCACTGATAGCCTTTGAATACCCTTGAACTTGGTTCAGCCAAACAATAGCCACTTCGCTAAGACCTTCCCCGATGCACATAAGTCTTACCAAGACATTTTTTTGCAAGCCAGTTGGTAAGACAAAATGATTTCATTATGAGTTTATGCCGATACCAATCAGTCTGGCCAAAACAACCCCTTTGTGCATTAGTCGGTATGACATATTGTATTCACCCTGACATTACATCGATGCCCCAACATAGCCGATATATTTTTTATATTTGCCTATTAGTGAAACACAATGTATTCGCTATGACTTCACTCCGACAATGATTCCCTTTGTGGAAATGACTCCTTTTGTCGCTGAAACAAGAAAATTGTCCTGCCGATAGTCTGCAACAAACATACATTAGTGAAAATCCAGGTCGGGGAGACTTTTACTATGTCTTGCCGATTCAGGTCTTTTAATGAAATATGAAGGACTTGATGAATTCAATGGATTTTATAACAGAAAATAAGCAAGACAATACAAAGAGGGACTCTTATGCTTATGACGAGGACTCAATGCTGGAAACTCTTGGATGCAATAGACTGTAAAAGTTTAAAAAATTTACAGTTCTAACAGGCCCATAGAAAAATCCTTGAAGAAGCCTTGGCTTCATCCACTATCCCTGTAGACCTTGACGCAGAGCAATTCCAAGCTATGGTTGAAAACATCATCACGCCTAATCTTCTTACATTCTCTGACAAAGATTTCCCCACCCAACCATCTCATAATCGTGCACTTCACTTGGAAGCCATCGTAAATAAGAGAAAAATCAAAAGGGTCTTGGTAGATGGAGGTGCAGGTTTGAATATCTGTTCTCTCAGCCTCATCAAGCAGTTGAAAATACCAGAAGATTCCATTGACAAAGGTAAAGGCATCACGATAAGAGCATACAATGATCAAGAAAGAGTGTCTCAAGGCACAATCAAACTCCCTATTCAAGTAGGGCCGGCTCTCATGGAAACCACCTGTTAGGTTTTAGACCTTGACTTGCCATATAACATCCTCCTAGGATGTCCATGGATTCATACGATGAAAGTAGTAGCATCAACCTTCCACCAATGTGTGAAATTTACACATAACGGACAAGAAGTTACCATTCACGGAGATCCTGAACCTTTCTCTTACTGCAAAAATCTTGAAGCAAAATATTACAAAATCCCCCAAGTACCAAAGAATGATGAGGGCCCATCCAAATCATACATTGATCCTACCACCCTCACATCCACTTCTAAGACAGAGACACCCACCATTCCTACCATCTCTGATATCAAGCTCATCATCCAGGAAGACGGTTGTGGAAGCTACAGGCTCCCTAACAATGCTTTTGTGATAGGAGAGTTACCACAATCTCCTAGATCATGAGGACGCCAACAACAAAATCAAGCTTCCACATCCCAAACGTCTCCTGGAGACTATCCATAATTCACAAGCTAGGGAGATCTCAGCCAAGAGGTCATCAAGACAGATCCATCGCATATGCTATACCAAGATGAGAGACCAACAACCAATTTACCAATGGATGAAAGAAGCAAGGGGCCCTCCAAATGATGCTTACAATGGGTTACGACATAAATCAAAGATTGGGACAAAATGACAATGGCCTTATAATACCCATCATACCAGATACACGACCAATAACAAACCTTGGCCTTGGATGTACTCCTTTGAGTATAACCATATGTGGATGAAGTCCTCCAATTAGAGCAGTTAATAAATCTCATCAGCCAACAGCAGCAGAACTACGATTACCAGTATCTACAGGTCATGTCCTAGATAACTATACCTTTGATGTAACCAATGTCTATAGTAGTAGTGATGATGAGGACCCCATGAATAATCTACCTAGGTTATTTGAGGACACCACCCTTTGCATGATCAGTACCTTATCTTTTGAGCCAAACAACCAAGACCATGAAATCCGCTTAGTATACCCCCAATTTATCGACTACGACCAACGAGGACCACCAGTTCTCCACACATTCAAAAATGATGAGGCACTCTTAGAATTCATGGAATTGAGGGATAACATTCTAAATGGAGATCATAACGCAGGGTTTATAATAGAGTTGGACACACAAACATATCACAGAGAAACAATTGAATCCTTCAGTCGCAAAAGCGAGAAATTAAGAATCATATCCAAGTCTTTGAGTGAAAACCACACTGTGGCACTCTCTGACAATAAAAAAGTAAAAATAAAGGATGCATCCAACGGTGAAAACCTCTCTGAGGACCTGAGGATGAAGGATTCAATCTTCCTCTAAGAGCTATTCATTAGGAAAATTCGGTACTTTTGGCCAAAAAATGAAATCATGTCAACCTAGGAACAGAGGAGACTCCACATATCACATTCTATGTAGAATCACTATTATCAGAAGAGCAAGAACTCCTAGTAGCATTCTTAAGGGAGAGGCAAATAAACTTCACATGGAGTTATGCTGATATGCCAGGTCTTGACCCAGAAACCATAGTCCACCACTTGGCAGTGCACCTAGAGGCGAAGCCGGTCAAACAAAAACTCTAAAAAATGCATCCTCAAATTGCCTTACTGGTCAAAATGGAGCTCAAAAAGTTGTTAGATGCAGGATTCATCTGACCCATAGATTATCCAGAATGGGTATCAAACCTAGTACCTGTTTCAAAACTTGATGGAGGCATTCGAATATGCACAAACTTCAAAGATTTGAACAAGGCATGTCCAAAAGATGACTTCCCACTTCCTAACATTGACATGATAGAAGACATGACAGTGGGACATGAGATGTTATCATTAATGGATGGATTTTCAGGATATTTCCAAATCATGATAGAAAAAGAAGATCAACATAAGACAACCTTCACTTGTCCATGGGAGACTTATTGCTGGAATATGATGCCATTTGGCTTAAAAAATGCAGGAGCAACATATCAAAGGGTTATGACATTGATCTTCCATGATATGATCCATAAAATAGTTGAGGATTATGTTGATGACATCCTAGCTAAGTCTAGAAAAATACAAGACCACATAGCGACCTTGAGTGCCATCTTTGACAGACTGGAAGAATACAAAGTAAGACTAAACCCAAAAAAGTGCATCTTCGACGTACAATCAAGAAAACTGCTAGGATATATAGTATCAATGAGGGGTATTGAAGTGGATCCAGCAAAAGTGAAAGCAATCCTCGAAATGGAAGCACCAAGAACACTCAAGCAATTAAGAGGCCTCCAAGGTAGACTCTAGTCCATTCGAAGGTTCATAGCATAGTTAGTAGACAAAAAAAATCCATATTCTCACCTACTCCACAAGGGAGTAGCATACAAATGGGATGACAAATGTGAGGAGACATTTAACAAAATCAAGGAATACCTATTGACACCACTAGTCTTAATGCCACCTATCCCAAAGAAACCATTGATCTTATACATTTCAGCAACAGCAGTAGGCCTTGGAGCTCTCCTAGCTCAGCATGATGACAACAGAACGGAGAGGGCTATATACTACATCAGCAGGAAAATGGTTGGGCATGAGTTAAATTATTCATTTATCGAGAAAGCATGTCTCACAGTAGTGTTCACATCTCAAAAATTTAGACACTACATGTTGACACACAAGATAAAACTCATCGCCAAAATTGATCCCCTCAAGTATCTACTATCAAAGGCAATGCTCATAGGTAGAATGGAAAAATGGGTAATGATACTATCAAAATATGACATCGATTATGTGGAAAGAAAAGAAATCAAGGGACAGGTCATCGCAGATCAATTGGCAGAAGCACCTATTTATTCTGAGAATCCTCTTGTCTCAGAATTTCCAGATGAATCCATCTTTAATCTCAACATAGCTGATCATTGGAAACTATACTTTGATGGTTCATATACACAACATGGATTAGGAGCTGGTGTCTTCTTCATCACCCCACAAGGGGATTGCATACCAAGGTCATACAAACTAGCATTTTCTTGTACCAACAACATTACGGAATACGAGGCCTTAACCATAGGTCTCAGGATAGCAGTGCAATGGAACATCATAGCTCTAAAAGTGTATGGAGACTCTCAGTTGATTATAAATCAAGTCAATAATGAATATCAGAATAAGGATGACAAGCTCACTCCATACAAGAAATTGGTGGAGACCCTTAAGGAATCCTTCATTGAAATAACATTTGAGAAAATTCCCAGAACCAACAACAGAGTAGCAGACGCCATGGCGACAATAGGGTCTCTATTGGATATTCCTCACAACATTTCAAAATATGAATTTTTGATTGAACAACTTCTCATTCCAGCATTCGAGGTACTGGAATCAAAATATGTGTGTGAAATTGTTGGTCCTAGAGATCCTTGGTATCATGACATCTACACGTATCTTCGCATAGGAGCCATACCCGCTAACCTACCCTTAAACTTAAAATGAACCTTTGTTAAAAAGGCATCTAAATTTTTTATCCTAGGTGATACCCTATGTCGTAGAAGCATAGAAGGTACCTTACTGCGCTGCTTAAACACTGATGAGGCATTAACCGCTCTAAACGAAGTACATAATGGTATCTGTGGTTTGCACTCGAGTGGAATAACCATAGCTAAGAAACTACTAAGGATGGGGTATTATTGGCCCACAATGGAATGGGAAGCACATGATCATGCTAGAAAGTGTCTACAATGTCAGCAGCATGGGGACCTTGTCCATGCTCCAGCTGAAGAGCTTCATCCTATTATCACACCATGGCCCTTCTCGTAGTGGGGACTCGATCTCATTGGGAAAATCACATCCACCTTAGCCAACGGCCAAAAATTTATCATAACTGCAATTGAGTACTTCACAAAGTGGGTGGAAGCCATACCCATGACGTATATCATTGGAAAGCAGATCTCAAAATTCATCCTAAACTATCTCATCTATCGTTACGGTGTCCCACAAGCCATTATCTCAGATAATGGGACACCATTCAAAAACCAGGAGGTTCGTGACTTATGTGAGAAATTCAAAATCCAACATCGCTTCTCCACCCTGTACTATCCCCAAGGAAATGGCCAAGTAGAAGCTACAAACAAAACCATCCTCAAAATCCTCAAGAAAACAGTCAATGACGCAGGTCGTGACTAGCATTTGTAGCTTAATCCTGCCCTCTGGGCCTATCGAACCAGCATCCGCACACCCACTAGCACCACCCCCTTTTCCTTGGTCTATGGATCAGAAGCCATACTCCCCATTGAGATCGAGCTCCCATCCCTTAGGATATCACTACAAAACCTCATCATGGATGAAGAATATAGAGTATCAAGACTAAACGAGCTGGAGCTACTAGATGAGAGACGAATAGATGCTTTAAATCACTTACAAGTCTATTAGAATAGACTCAAAAGGAGCTACAATAAGAAAATTAGAAGCAAAAAATTCCAAGTTGGAGAAATTGTCTTAAAAGAGAATCATAAGAATGTCCCAAACCCAAGCAGCAAAGGCAAGTTCAGACCTAATTGGTTAGGACCCTTCATCATCATAGCAAGTTATAAATCAGGGGCATATCAGTTATCAACACCTGAAGGGGAACCTCTATAGGAGCCCATGAATAGCTCCCACCTAAAAAAAAATTTATGCCTAAATCTTTCAAGGTATAGAACCAAAAATCAAAAAAAATCAAAAAAAGGATCAAAAATAGTAAAGAGAAAAATCGTCCTTTAGTGAAAAACCACTTCGATGGCGCTTTGGGCAAGTACCTCAGTGAAAACTTGGCAAACAGGCACCTTATGTAAATAAGCACTTTCCATCCACTAGGATCTTTATGGCTCGTTCAGCATCATCCCTCCATTTTGCTTCCATCATCCATCGCATTCGGATCTCCATCACTCATCCACTCGCATCTGTACCATAGCTTGGTCCTGTTGTCATATCAGGATCCCTCCTGGTACTATTGGGTCCATCCTCAAGGTTAGTTAGTTTTTCCTTTATCAGAGTAGTCTATTGCATCATGCTAGGGGCACGTTCACATCAGATTGGATTCGTGTATGATCTTAAGGTCAGAAAATTAGAAAATCCAAAAACATTCAAAATCATCAAAAATCCAAAAACAGGTTGAAAAGTCATTCAAAAAGTCAAAAACAGAGTCATCTTGTCGAACTACATCATATCTGAGATTGAATGTAGGCAAGGTTGATCTTTGATCATCCCTCGAGACATTTAGGTCAGTCCTATAGGAGTCCTTCATAATAAGCTGACATCTCACCATGTACATCATCATCTGTAAATCGGTCAAGTCGTCAGTCAAACTACGTGGTCTCTGCGTTTATAACGTAGGCAAGGCTAATCTTTTGATCAGCCCCCGAGGCCCCTAAGATAGGTCTTTAGGTTAGTCTCTTGGTCAAAATCTAAGAAAATCCCAAAAACATTGAAAATTTGAAAATCAAAACATTTGTAAAATCTTGAAAACACCAAAAACAGCCTCAAAACATTTCAAAACATCAAAAACATCCAAATATTTGAAAAAATCCATCCGCCTCTTCTCGCTTGCACCCGCAATAACACCATCCATAATAAACTGGTTGTCATCCTCAACCTTTGGTGAAATAGTCGGAAACAAGTCTAGCAGGTTAAAACTAAAACTCCAAACGTCAAGTCTCAAGTCTAAGTCAGTACGTAAACAAGTTGGTCAATTCTTTGTCGATAGTCCATCATCCAAAATAGTCCCATATCAATCATCTAATAACATCATGTCCTAGGATGAATCCTTCCTACAATGGGCATTATTTATCAAAAAGAACACTTTGGATAAACATAATGGCATGCCACCATCCACTAACATGTCCTAGGATGTATCCTTCCTACAATGGGCATTATCTTTTGGCAATAAGTTTCGGTTCTTATCCTTAAAAACACATTTCCTTTTGGTTAGCGGTATTGAAGAACATCAACTTGTTTGAGTGCTTTATCTTTGTCTTTTGACTTATCTTATTTATGCTCATTCCAAGGATGTCTCGATGATATCCCAAGACAGAGGATTTAGAGAAATAGGAATGGGGCAACGATCATTATCTTTTTTCTGCTATGCTTGTTGGAGGTTCTTGTAAGATAACCTTGGCGAATACTTGCTTTGTTAGGTATGTATGGAAGAGGTCTAGGGAAACTTGTTGACTATTGCATGGATAGGTTCTCCTTCTCGTGTTTTGGTCTGAGGCATCTGAAATTTCTGAAGTGTATCCTAGCAAGGTTTTTGTATGTCAGGTACGAACAAGAATGCTTCTATCTAATTGTAGAGTCAAAGTCCATCTCACTAGGTACAACGCCATCCCAGTTTTCTATACCTTGATGCATCGTACCATGTGTGTTATCAAACATAAGAAAGTTTGGGCCCTTTGAAAATCCCAATTCCTCGGCAAGACATCTTCATCATCATCACCATTTTCATTTGTGTCATCTTTCGTCTTGTTGAAATGACTACTTCTTTTCTTACTAACCGCACTAACAAGGTACTATGACAGTTGACCATTATCGCCATCATCGTCATTAATCCTGCATCCACAAACCAATGGTATATTGCATAAGCATATCACATAGGAAACATACACATTGCATACCATCATCATATATACAATTTGATCATAAATAGGTACATCCATGTCATTGCATTTCACCCATTACATTGCATCTTAGGGAATTATATCAATCATTGCATAAACATTCATTTACATTTCACAACCATTTCATATTACCACCTATCATATAAATCACCACATAAGCATCTACAGAAACATTTCATAACCATTTTTTCGCATAAACAATAGATATATAAGCATTTAATTCATTAGACATACATACATGCATAATATCAGGACATCATATCACCACTTTTACGTTCACATCACATTGCACATCAGCATATCATTTTGCATTAACATACCATTGCATCACATACTCCATCATTTATCACGTTTAGGATAATAACATTTGTTATTTTAAGCATCTCATAAAACCATTTCATTATGCATTAGCACTATTTTATCACAACCATCGCATCATATCACAATCCATCCATAAATCATCTCATACATAAGCATTTTTTACACATTATTGCATATACCATAGATTGCATCAATTTTATATTTTAAAAATCCATGTCAAATATCACATTGACCTAAAATAAATCATCATATAGATAACATCATTGCACATCATATCATAGGTTAGCATAGTATAGATCCATTAATCATAACCATCATACATACATCATCAGAAATAAATGCATTCATAAGACATCACTGTAAAGCATATAGAAATAAAACCATCCATGCATGAAGGAGAACACAATACATCGCATCAAAATCAACTCATATATCATCAATCATGTCACTGTCATAGTACAAAAAATAACAAATCGAATCACTGTACATATATGTCAATCAATACAAAAGGCCCATCAAGGCTATCAAAAATGAGCCCGTAAGGCACAAAAAATTGTATCATCTAGATCAAGCTCGGTCCATGTGGATACTGCCCTCGCCCCTGTCACCATGACCCTCTAGTGGTCTTTGGCTAGCCTGCTCTGAGTACTTTGGGACCCAATCTGCTCTAGGTACACTATCATGGTAGGCCCGACGATATTACTCTATCTCTCGGATGGCATCCCTATAGGATCATATTAGCACTGTACCCTGGGAGGAGGAGGCTATCATACTCTCGATCTGTTGCTTGCGGCCTAACTCAGTGGTTACATGTAGCTTTGCAACCTATCTCTGTTGCACAACCTGATCCCTCTCTGCCCTGAGTTTCTCTCTCTTAGCCCTTGCCTAGTCTCTCTCAGCTGTTAGGGTCTACACCTGGGCCTGCAACTGTGCAATCAATGTGTCCCAACCATTTTCCTGTCCCTGTGGCTGTACCTATGGCTGCACACGAGGTTGATCCTCACCTCATGGTGGTGGGACTAGCAGATCCTGCTACTAATCCTACATTTGAACATCCCTCTGATCTAGCAAGACCGGGGGCACAACTAGTGGATCCTGTCGAATCTCAACTCTCTATCCTCACCCTCTCCCTCTGCCTCTGACCCTACATGGATCTGGATCCTCACCTGGAATGGTCAACCGAAGGGGAGGTCTGAACCAGTCTCTGTAGGCCTGTGTGGTCTCAGGATCTGCTAGGTCTTGATCATAAGCCCATGGGCGGGCTACCAAGTGCCGAAAGCTATCAACTGCCATCGATGTGGGAATCCCATGTCCCCATGATCCTATTGATGCAAATACGGCCACATAGTCGTCATCCGGTCGATCCTGTGGCTTTCTTAATTGATGTTGCACGCACCCAGGCAAGTATTTCTCAATCATCGTATGCTCACGCCCCTGCATGTATCAATCCTAGTAGCAGTAAAAGAGTTGAGTAGCATCGTCAGCCCACCTGGGCAAACCAAGGTACGGATGCCAAGTAAAAACAAGCATCTCGTCTAGGACCCACCTCCAGTAGGGGATCCCATGCTCACCAATGTGTGTAAAAGACACACTGCCTCTGTATCATGCCATGAGGGCATCCTCTGCCCTCATCAGAACTGGAACAACACGTGGATGCAGCACAGAAATGTGCTCCCATGCCTATACGTGAACTAGGGTCACTCCAGCCCCCAGCGCTCTGCCATCCATATACACATACTCATGTAAGTCCCTTTAGAGCAAGGCAAGAAGTACAGGCCCCGATGTGAACCGAACAGGCCTATCCCAGACAATCCTCTCCCAGCAATACCCCCAGCCAAGACTGAAATATCACCCTCGTCTGTTTGGGGCAACGAGACCTGAAATAATCACTGCAACTACCAAGCAGAAGGGAGGTGTGATGACCCTGTAGCTCAACCTGTCCCTTGCAATAGATAATGTCTCGTGTGGCGAGGACTCTGGTGCAGCACTCATGTCCCTCATCCATGTCATAGATCACCCGTCAGCCATGAATAGGAAATCGTAGAATGTGCCAAACGTCCTCCAAGGTGACGGTGGCCTCGCTAGTGGGTAGATGAAACGACAATGTCTCACTATGCCACCTCTCGGCTAGCGCTGATAGCATCCCTAAGTGAGTACGCACGCGCACCGCGTATGCAATGTGCCACAATCCTACAGCTCCCAGTCGATCCTGGTCTCTGTCGCTCAGGTCCCGTAGAATGCTAGCCAAATCCCGTGACTGGTGCTCTCGAGAGTAAAGCTCCCTCGGCCCGTCTTGCATCAAGGAAGATCACTGGGCTAAAAATTTTGAAAAATTCCTAGTTGAACGCTCCAAGCTAGTGCCCAGCAGTGCAGCTTGTGATGGTGCCGCAGTTTGATCTTACTCAAACTCTGACGCTGAGTCCTAAAAAGAGCCAAATAGAGCTGCCGCGATGCACTTTACCCTCCAGTGTCGCAATTTGCATGAAAAGGGCATCGCCATGGCACACTTTGCCAAAACTAGCCCGCCAAGCCCAAGCCCAGCGTCGAAGTTTATAAACTCTGAATTGCACCGCTGCGGCACAAAATGGCCTAGAGCAACACAATTTGAACACCGAGCGGCGCTGTATAGCACTACTGGAAGAAGGATCTCCTTTTAAAGCATTAAATACAACACTAAATGAAAAAACTAAGCTTGGATAAGGGTCACATACTGGTACCCCGATGCCATGTGGCCACTAGTAGGTCCGAACTCGATCACTAATGTGCAGGGGAAGCTGTCGTTGCACCATATCGTCATAGGGTCAAAGCTTGAATCTCAAGTTTGGTAGCGGAGGTGTGTGAAAATGACTTGAAAGTGACCCCTCGGGCCCCTTTTAAGCCTAAAAATTAGGGTTTTTTAACCCTAAATGGTTGTCCTACTAGGGTTTTGGACCCCCAAATCTGTTTTTATCCGTTTGAGGTCTATTTTTCATCGATTTATTGCATTTACACATGTTTTTGACCTCCCAGAGCCCGTTCGGACCTTGTGGGCACTTTGTCATCTTTTTTTGTGAGATCACCCAAAAATTGGAATTTTCTTCCAATCTCTCGAAAAAGAATCTTCATCAAGTTGAATGCTTGCATATCTATCTTGATGAGAACATTGGGTGCATAACAATCCCAAAGACAAAAAAAAATAAAATATTTTAGTGGAATTGGTAGGGGATAGTCTAGTAGCGTGTAGAGAGCATAAAACATAAATTCTAGATTACTTATGGCTCAAATAAACGATCATGTGATTTCATTGCAAAGTTCAATAATACATGAACATCGTGTTGTAGGTTCATACTAAAATATTTTCACACATCTAATCTCTGATAATGATTCAAGTATTGATCCTAAAAATATTCCACCAAGGGGTAGATACCCTCTAAAATATCATATTGCTTGAGGGATTCAACCAATTGGGTATCATTCAAAACCAAATCCCAAACATGTTTTTGTAGAGCATAAAAACCAAAGACATGGGCAACTGAGGAGGTCCATAGAATTGGATAGAAAATTATCTACAATGTCATTTCCCGAATAGAAACATGAAGAATAAATTAGGAAATCAAAGTTGATCACTTGGTGGATTAAATTATCCACACTAGAATAGTTGAATTTGAAATTGAAAGTAGCTTCTCCATGGTGAATGGACCATACATGGTAGGCTCCAAATGGATAGGCTCCTAGAAATCATGAATTTTGAAGTTCAAAATTTCTTATATGAGAAAAAGAACTGGTGGTAATGGAGAGAGAGGAAATAAAAATACAGGTTAAAGAGGTATTAAAAAGATGTTTCCCTCAAATAGGGTGGATGAGTCACAACACAGTTGATATTTTAGGTGAATAATTAATTTTATAAGCTATACAAACTTCCCAGTAGAAGTACACCTCTATCACTGACTTGCATGGATGAGACACCATAATGGATTGATAATGATCCATTGCCAAAATTTTTGATTTAATCTTGAAGTCAATTTTGAAATCACATGGTCCAATTGATTACACTGGTAGCACTGTGCCTATAGTGGATTTCCAAATTTCCTCACCTTCTCTATAAAGCTTTTCATCAAATGTGTATAATGATGGATTATCCTTATTTATAGAAGAATATATAAATAATATGCAAGAACTTGTGCTTTTCATGGGTTAGGGAGATGATTGTAATAACGGTTATTGGTTTGGGTAGTGGAGATGTAATTGCAAATGTAAAATATTAAAATTTTAAATTATTTGTATTGTTGGTTCTTTAAACCATTGCTCTAAAATTGTAGAACACTTCCTTACCTTAAAGGATAGGTAATAGATCTTCAAGAAGGAAAATGAAAGTTCATCAATAAATTATGGAGGTTTTAAGGCCAATCAAATGGAGTGGATATTTTGTCTTATGCTTTAAGCTTAGATTGTAAGTGTAGATTAGAAAACACATTTTATTTATAAACATGATTTTTATTTTTTTTCATGCCTCTACCATTTTTTATCCTTGTAGGCTTGCTATCCAGATGCTTTCATGTCATATATTTTATCTTTCTTTGAAAGGAATTTTATTCCCAATCTATCACATCTATGTTAAGTTACAATATAATATTAGTCCAGATTAAAAAACACATTGTGTCTTCCAATTGTATTTAATTCTTGTGAATGGTCATTGTATTTTGAAAATGATAAAACTTCAAGAAAGAAAGCCTACAAAGAAAAATGAAAAAAACTTGTAAGAATCATGTAAAAAATGGTAGGTCTTCGAAAACATTATTTATTTTTCAATCTACACTAAAATAATAGTTCACCTCAACATACAAGACATTAAATAAGTGTATGCCAACATTGGTACAAAAATATACTAGATAACTAGAAAATAACAAATCATGTTGCAAAACATAAATTTTTCTTTAATCTGCACTAAAATGATAATGTAACTCAACACAAAATACATTTTAACTATAAAGTGTAGTAAAAGGTTGTTTAGAAGAAATAATTTTTTTTAAAACACATTGTTCAAAAACAGTAAAATATATCAACTAATGAATGCACATAAGTACATAGTTGAAACTTGTTATCAACATATATGTTTTCTTTGTGATTTACTATACATATGAAAAATATTAAAAGTTAACAATTCATCAGCTATCAAGTCAAAAAATTCTTGTTCAATGTCCTTAACCTTGTCCTCCAAATTTTTTGTTATTTTTGTACTCCATAAGTTCGAGTTAAAATTTCACTATAATTGAAAACCAACCTATTTATTGGAAAGGTTTTTGTCACATGTTCAATAACATGGCCAAGAATGACATCAATCATTTAAACCCCATAAATTTTCATAGTAAAAGTGAAAGAGATGACAATGCATGGGTATAACTGTGGCTAATAGAGGAGTAAATGTATTAATTCACATTGGTCATCAATGTCAAGAATATTGGAGTACCATCCCCATGCATTGAGTTGAATTTCAAAGGTTTCATGTAGTGTATCATGTTTGGAAAAATTCACCCCCATCCACACCACCATGAGTTGTTTGCAAAACTAAGGAGAATAAATTGTTGGGAAAAATATGGAAACTATAGAAATGCTCGGACAACTTCATGCTTTGCTAAAGTAGATAACAATCTGCAAGACAAAAAAATCAATTCCTAAGATTTATAATAATATACATTTTGCAAAATCATGAAAATTTATTTTATCTAAATTGAAAAACTAAAATATTATTTCTCTTAACTTTTTTGGTTTCCTTTTGTGATATAAACACCATCTCTACTTTGATTTCTTCCTTTTATTGACCAATCTTTCAAAAATGGAATAGTTTAAATTTCACCATAGTGAGCGCATAAATAATTTTAGTCCATACTGCTAATTATTAATAATTTCACATGTATTATAATTTAAGATAGTTTTCTATTTACTCTATAAAAAATCTTTTCATTGAATAATAATGTTGACTATCACCAAAAATATGTAGGAGTGTGATAGTGAAGGTTTTGGAGGTGGCTGAAGCTACAAAACAACATGAGAAAATAGAAGAAGAACACAAAATTAGGAAGTACAATTAGCTAGGAATTGAGAGCATTTGAACCATATATCTTGAATTTGAAAGAGGACAGTAATTTATAGTTACAATGTATTAATTTGTCGAGTAAAAATTTATATGTAGTGAAAATTAAATAACACATCGTGTTTTTGAACATGATATTGTTTTTGTTATATTTCCAATTCTTATTGTTCTCATTGGTGGCATACACTTATTCCATGTCATTCGTAATGAGAAAAATGTAATTGTAGTGCAAATTAAAGAACACAAATGGTTTTTCAATATGATATAATTTTATTGTTGTGAAAAGTATTTTGTTGTCAATGGTGGCATAAACTTATTTCATGTATTGAATGTTGACTAAAATTGGTTTGGTTAGAAATAAACAATGTGTTTTCGAAAAGAGTATTATTCTTTTGAACACTCATTCAATTTATATTATTTGTCCTTGGAATCTTGATTTTTTGATACTTGAGTTTTTTATTTATTTTATCTAGGTTTGGAATGCAATAAAGATACTTGAGTTTTTTATTTATTTTATCTAGGTTCGGAATGCATTTTATTGCGAGTGATGAAATACACTTATTTTGTGTCTTTTTCTTTATTTAAGAGGGGTAAACGCTTTTGACCTAGAGTTATGAATCGATGAGCTCAAAAATGGGGGACCTCATCCCCAATATAAATTCTCAACAATTGTACCCCAATGGGGTTTGAACATTTATGGCAATAATAACAGCACAACAACTCAACCATCACACCATGCCACTATTGGCAACTTATTTTGTGTCTTCAATGTTGAGTGAGAATGTTTTTTTTTTTTTGCACATTGAAGGACTCAATGTGTTTTACACAATGGATTATTTTCCTTGGTATGAAAGGCAATTTACTTCTAAATGGTGAGAAACACTTATTTAATGTCATCTATGTTTAGTTAAATCATATTTTTTCTAGATTCTAAAACATAATGTGTTTTCAAACACAATAATTTATTTAAGGTGTAATCCATATTTGGTTCCAATATTTTTTTTAATCGTGCGACGGGGGGAGGATTCTTTCTTGATATTTTTTTTTGTTATTAATATAATGTTTCTATTGAAGAAATTTTCTTATATGTGGTGATATACACTCAGTCCATGTGAACTTTTGTAGAGTTAAAATGTAATTTTAGTATAGATTGAAAAACACTTTATGTTTTCTAACATGAATTTTGTTGTGTATGGTGAGTATTTCTTTACAAATACTATTGTGTGAAATTTATTTAATCATTGATTTCAAATGAATTTTCATCCCATTGGTGACATACACTTATTCCACATTCTTATATGTTATGTTATAATATTTTAGTTTAATGTAGATTAAAAAGCATAGTATTTTTAAAGATAATAACTTTAAAAAAAAAAAATTAGGCATATGCCACATGTTCTCATTTAATTTTGTAGTCTTCCTTTCCTCATAGTTTCAATTTTATTTATTTAATCTTGGGTTTGAAGGATTTTTCTTCTCGCTGGTAACATACACTTATTCCATGTATTCTTTGTTATATGATTTATCATTGGAGGCTTTTGTTAGATTCATTGTTTGAGTTGTTATTTATTTATTTTTACTATTGAAGGAACTTTTTTTTTCTAAATGATTAGAAACACATATTCAATGTCTTGAAAATTTACTTAAAATAAAATATTTATACACATTTATGAACAAAAAGTTTTTTTGAACACAATATTACTTTTGTAGGATTATTCCATGCTTTCATGCTACTATCATTTGTAATTTATGTAATATTTTTAAATTCAAGGCATCTTCATCATAATTTGGCATGTGATTTATTTAATCCTATTTTTGAAAGATTTTTCTTTTGTTTAGTTACATAATAGCTTTTCAATGTATTCATGTATTATAGTAAGATTGTAGTGCAAATTTAAAAATGTATTTTTATTTTTCATGTCTTTCTATGTTAAAAATATGATTTTAGTGCACATTAATAAATAGATTGTGTTATCAAAGATTATTTGAAGGTAGATTTCCTTTTCTGATATTGTGGTGTTTGTGGACATATATGTTTTTAATTTATTTAATGTTTAGTTGAAAATAATTTTCCTTTAAATTGTTGACAAGCATATTTTTCATGTCTTCTATGTAGAATGAAAACTTAGTTGTACTGTAGATTCATAAAGATAGTATGTTAGATCAAATAAATTAGATCATAAAGACACTTTGTTAGTGAAAACAATCAAATAGGAGACTAGAAAGAAATTAAATGTGTACTACACAAAACTAAGATAATAAACAAAACACACAAAACATATGATATGAAAAATCATATGTATATGAATTCATTATAAAACTATTCAAGTTCTATTAAAGAGATCACAAAATTATAATTACCAAGATGGGTCATTCATAGTTTTGAATTTATCGTCACTGATAGTTGCATCATCAGTAGTACACAATTACCTAATGTGCATAGAATGGGGATGAAAATAAATTATTTGTAACTTAACAGATATTCTGTAAAATTCTTATGTATTTATATTCTTTATAGAAAAATTCTAGTTACAATATATAGATGAGAAATTATAATCACAAAGTTTCCTAATTCATTTTTTCCTAGTTGGCATTAGTTACACTTACTTCAATAGTATCTACAAGCACACACACTATCTATTTATATAATCCCTTCCACAATTCTTGTACACTCTATAACATCAAACATGGCATTATATTCAATCGATAGAAACCCTGACATCTTCTTGCTGGCCTCACATTTTTCCTCATGATTATTATTGATCAACTCTAGTTGATGCAATTCAAGATCCAATACCACATTCCTATCACCCAACTTTATGAACTTGTTATTCAATTCAAAAGTTCTCTTATGCATTTCACTTAACAACTACTTTAGCCTTTCATTATCTGCTTCGCACACCTAAACCTTCTTGGACAGTATTTAAACATGCATGATCTCAAGTGTCAATTGAGCTTGCATTAATTCCATTATTTTAGTGTTTTCTATGTCTTTGTTAAAAGCACCCTATTTGGATACCTCCCTTGAAGGTTTTACCTTAACCTCAAAGGAAGAATTGTCAAATGTTTCAACTAGCTTTTTTAGTAGTATTCCTCTTTCCCTTCCAACTTTTTACTTTCCATTCTTGCAAACATTTTTTACACAAAGATATTATTTAGATTTATTACATTTTTCCTCTCAATTATAGAAATAACATGTAAAATGTAGTATAATAATATAAAAAAATCAAAGGGGAAAGTGTACCAGTTTGTATTCAAATTATGTTCTACACATGTATTATAACTTACTTTAACTACAAATTATGCTTATAATGTACTTACTAAGTTTAAATTCCTGCAATCAAGCAATAACCAAAATGAGAAAAGATAGATACAATAACCAAAGGGAGAATGACAATAACATTGAAATTGTAGATACACCTAACACAAGAGAATATGAATAACATGTACCTATATATGATTTGTGAGTTTTGAAGGCCATGTTGCAAGGACTAGAGGTAGGAAAATCAACATACAAAAATGTTATTAATTGTATTGATAAAAAATACCATTTATCAAGTGAACAACTAATTTTCCAAGTTCATTAAACAAGAGGTTAACACCTAGACTATTTTCTTATAGACAAAATGACATAGGAGGGTATGTGTGGGATCATGATGGGCCAAAAAGTGGCAATGGGGGAAAAAATTACGTTTTTCATCAACCCAAAAACGTGAAAATGCCGAGTTGACTTTTTTGTGGCTTGGGTGTCGATACACACCTCCAAAGCAATGCCCAAACCAAGATTTCCATATCGGATATCTGATTTGGATTGGATATTTGATTCAAATAGAATATCTAATCCAAATCAAACATTCAATTTGAGGCAAATATATATATACATATTTTAGGCCTATTAAAATTATTTTACACATTCACAAGTCGCAGACGCACAGTGAGGAGGTTCTTCGCATAACAGATATCTAATTTAGCCGATATCCATTTTGAAAAGGTTAGATTTTAGATTTTTCTTTGCTCTAATTGAACTTTGAATTAGATTTGTATAATTTCAATTAGTTTTTTATGGATTTTTTTTCAAAATAGGGTTTTTAAATGAATTTTTATGAAAAATTTGAGTTTAGAATAGATTTTGATTAAAAATGAATTTTTTTATGGATTTTGATTTAAAAATAGTGTTTTCTATGTATTTGTATTAAAAAATAGAGAATTTTATAGATTTTTGTTAAAAAGTAGGGTTTTTTTTGGATTTTTTTTAAAACTAGGGTATTTTCACAATATTTTCATTTATATTGTCTAATTTCAATTAGATTAATTAGTTTTTAACTTTAATCAGGCATTATGGCTATTGAGAATGAAAATGCACAAATCCCAAATGATCCACCAGCTGAGAATGAAAATGCACAAATGTCAAGCACTCCATCACCTCTACAGCCATCAATTGAAGAATTAATTGGTGAAAAAATGTAGAAATTGAGGGGCATTTCTGAAGTTTATACGAGAATCCCTTGATTATCCGAGATGTCAAACACATTGAAGGAAATAATTAAAAATATAGAAACCCTCTCCACCCAACATAATTCCTTTCATTCATGGCAAGAAGACATAAGGAAATATTATGCATGTGGATTGTCTTATGATGATGTGAAAGATCTCAAAATAACCAAAGCCCAAATAGCCTCTTTATTTATTAACCCCCACACTGGTTTGTCAGTTAATGTTAATAAACCAAAACTTTCTATAAAATGATGCACGCATGGGGACATTGTAGATAAATTTTGGGATCGTTGGTGTATGGTTTTTGATAAACTACCGAACAACAATTGTGATATACCATTTTGCTTTATTAAAAAATTATATGTTGAGTTTGTGTTAGGGCATCATGTCAATTACTTTGACATTAAACCCTTCTAGGGTGTTGGTGGAGGTATGCCCCAAGATAGACAAGGGGTAGTTAGAGTAGTACCACACCCATATGTTCCCCCTCCTCCCTTTCCTCTACCACCTCCAGTATATCATCTAGATATTATGCAGGATGTAGCCACACAGACTATCTAGGCTATTCACTCTTTGAGTGGTCTTTTGGTTTTACATGCTTCTACAATAGCTCAACCACATTCTGTTGATGTTGGCGATGGCTTGAGTGTTGCTGCATCATCCTCATCAGGTCCACATATTTTTGTACCACATACTTGCTCCATGTGTCACCAAATATGCTTGGGTCCTCTTATACAGCCCGTCGAGCATCCCTTGGACACTTCTGATTATGACCTCCATGATGTGAACATTATAGATCAAACACAAGGGAGTGGAACATACCCTACAAAGTCCTCTCCTGCTAGAGAGGGGGACATTGGAATAGTGACACAGGTAAGATTTAAATTGTAAATTCATAACTTGCATTTTTTTAAATGAAAATTAATAAGAGATAGTATAATGTACTAATATTTATTTACATGGTCTATTTAACAGTTGATTTTTGAGGAGGAGCTCGCATAGGTGACTGATAGCACCCTTAGGGCCATTTCATTTGGCCTCAACACACACACAATATATATTTTCGCACTCACTCGTTTACATTTTTTTTATTATATACTTTCTTGTCATTTGAATTGTCATTAATGAAATTATATAATAACTTATATGTTTATATCTTATTTTCCTCTTGTAGGAAATACCTGGTCCGAGCGAGGTGCAGCCTTGTCTAGATTATGGAAGTGCAATGTTAGATAAGGGGAAGGTAATTGAACTCAAATTTGATTGAATTAAGAATTTTAAGATCTTATATTGATTATACATACATCAACATAGATTGGTAGTTTCATATGTACTTGTCATTTTTATGTACATGCAGTTATGAGCTATACGTCATTGTTGACAAGTGCGAGCAAGGTGCAGCCTTGTCCAGATTATGGAAGTGCAATGTTAGATAAGGGGAAGGTAATTGAACTCAAATTTGATTGAATTAATATTTTTAAGATCTTATATTGATTATACATACATCGACATAGATTGGTAGTTTCATATGTACTTGCCATTTTTATGTACAAGAAGTTATGAGCTATATGTGCCACAATGCCTAAAGGAGTACATATTGGAACACCCGAAGGAGTAGATGTTGAAACACCTCAAGGAGGAGGTGTCAAAACACCTAAAGGAGATAAAGGAAAAGATCAGCCTAAAGAGGTATTTGTTTATTTTATTTTGTGTTTGGTATGTATATTTTCCTATTACCAACAATTATATGCTAACTTGGATCAATTTTATGAACCTTTGTTCACATATATAGATTGAAATTACAAAAGTTGGTTCAAATGGTCGGTTCTTTGAGAGGGGTATATTCTAGGACTCCTGACACTTTGAAGAGATGAATATTTCAAGTAATCAAGATTACAATTTTAGAGTTCAATTATAATTCAATGTATATTTATTTTGATGTCAATTATTCAATTTTAATTCATATAGTATAACTAATCTCAATTGTGGTTTAAAGTTTTCTTATGTAGCTACCTTCAGAGCCAACGAGTGCTGCAAAGAGGCTCCATTTTGATGATCCACCAATAGTTTAGGATGAGATAGATATTTTGGCATGTAAATTTTGAATAGACATCAAGATGGCATATTCCACATTTTGTAAAACTTTGTTTGAGTTGGCATTGATGCCATTTTTGTATATGGAGATACACTCAAGATTATTGGATAATTTGATATATAGAAGTTGACAATAAAAATTTAATTTCTTCCTCATGTGCATGATTAAACTCTTTGAAAATTTAATCAAGTGAGCAATGGTTAAATATCAATTTACAAGAGCATAAAAAAGAATGGTTGTATTATGTAGTTTATATTCATATCGTTGATTACATTGAATTGCACATCTTTCAAACTCAAATCATTACTTCACATTGCATAACTAACAACTAGATGTTGATAGATGAAAAAATTTCAATTACAATATAGTTTTTACAAACTCAACCTAAGCAGTTATGCAGTTACTTCACATTACATAACTAATAACTAGGAGTAGCTATCAATTGCATTTGCTTGTCATGGAATTTTATGAGACCGCATTTTTTTGAGGTATTTTTTCAAATAGTTCACTGCCTTGTCTATTCCACCACATTTTTCATGTATATGTGTACCAAAGCTTTTTATCAAATAGTTCACTGGCTTGTTGTTATGGCTAAAATCCTAAAACAAGTTCTTTCAAACAAGCTATGGATTGATGCAGAGTGGGGGTGAAAACTACCCTTGACTCCTTTGGACCAAATTTGAGAACCAATAACATACCCCTATCCTAGGTTAGTGAATTAGCCCTCTTTCACAAAGTGAGTGCCCTGTAAACACTTTATCTTCATGAGAACACCCCAAACAATCTTGATTTGTGTCATAAAATAACAAATTCTAAAATTATTCTACACCTACAGGTCCTTTAGCAAGATGTCCCATGAGCCCTTCTATTTACCATGCAAATGCATAGGGTTTATTGAAATTACCACTTGCATAACTCCCCTAACCATGCCACATAATTAGACACCTCTATTATGACCCCAATATGCTTAAAGGTTAAAGAGATTCCCCCACTCTCATTGATTTTAACAAACCCTAGGCTAAAAGCTTCATTTTCATGCAAATTAAGTGATGATTTGCTTAGGACAACAACTCCAAGACTCACAAATAATTTCCCCTTTCTTAAATGGGCCTACAAAAATTCAAATCATATTGTACATAGCCTCTCCACTAAGCCACATGAAAGGTACAGTAGGTGGAGGGCTTCAATAATTCATAATTTACTCAAAAATGCAAAATTTGGGTTCACTACCCACCTTGCGAAAACTTGGCACAAAACTCACAAAAAATGAAAAGAAAGCACTCAAACCAACTTTAAATGGGTCTCAGGCCTACTTCACCCTCATTCCACATGCTATGCAGTCATTTACTTGTTGTGTAGTGGTCGAACAATGGAGAAAACACATTTTTTTTGTAGAAACCATAGGTTTTGCAAAGTAACTCAATATGATCTTATTAATTCTTCACAAAATTATATCCATCAATCCCCAAAATGACTTCCTCAACCTTTTTAAAGACTTTCCCCCACACAAAACAACCGACCAACTCCCAATAACTAACTTACAAACTAAGTTACCTGTTTGGGTTCAGGTTCAGGTTCGAGGATTCGGTTCGCTAGTTTAGCTAAAAAAAAATTGGGGGTGGTTCAGTTCATTTTGGGTTCACTAGTAAAAAAAAAATGTAAAAATAAAATATATATATATGCAGCATAGAAGCATGAAATAGGATTAGAATATCGCATAACATCATATAAACAACAAAACCACCATAAAATTGAATGTCATTTAAAACATGCATGATAAATATTCATTGTTGAAACTTGAATTGTGGTAGCTTGATATACAAAGTCTATTGATGCCAAGGTTCAATTTGTATGATTTTGAAAAAAGAAGCCAATTGAGTAGAGTTATCAACATTCTTTAGAAATCGTAAGAATTTATTTAGTACACTAGCCATTTTGATGTCTTCTTGCAATCTCAAATGCTAAATCTATGAACAAGTTAACTCTATTGCCCACTAGTTTCCATTAAAAAGAAAGCAACAAGCTATGGTCTCATAGATTTTTTTCACACGAAAATTAGTGTTGGAGTTTCATTGGAGGCTAAAAAACTACTTGTAACTACATAAATAAATCTTGTTCTACAACTTGTATGACCTAACCAACTATTCCATCATGTTCAGATGGTTACATTTAGGTTAGGTGCGGTCCCCTTTCACACCCAAATCGGCTAAAGCAGTTCGAGCTACGTTTAATCAACAAAATCTCTGAAGAGTCCAAAGTGCAAAAGGGCAAAAATATTTGATGGATTGTTTCTCAGAAATTGTGATGCCTACAAACCTTTTTTTGAGGCTATGGGATCATTTTGGGCCCCTCTACAATAACCTCTCTCATTTTTTGCTATTTCAGAGGTGTTTTCCCATGATGGCAAGCTTTCAGCTGAGGGAAAAGTTGTTAGATGCAAGCAGTGTAAAGTTACAAAGTGGTACAAATTTCATTCAGCAACTCTTACAACCAAATGGATTGTTCCAACACTTCTATATGGGTACATTTATGCTAGGTATGGTCCTCTTTTGCACCCAAATACACCAAATCACTTTGAGCTACATTGGACCGACGATTTCCCTTAAGAGTCCAAAGTGCTAAAAGGTAGCAATCTTTGAAGGGATATTTCTCAGAAACCGAGATGTTTACAAACTCTTTGTTTGAAGCTATGGGATTGTGTTTGGCCCATCTACAATAACCTCTTTCAATCTTTGCTATCTCAGAGGTGTTTTCCCGTGGTGGCAAGTTTTCAGATGAGGGAAAAGTTGTCAGATGCAAGCAATGTAAAGTTGAAAAGTGGTGCAACTTTCATTCAATAACTCGTACGACCAAATAAACTATTCCAACACATCCATATGGGTATATTTACGCTAGGGACGGTCCTATTTTGCACCCAAATACCTTGAATCACTTTGAGCTACATTGGACCGATGATTTCCCTTAAGAGTCCAAAGTGCTAAAAGGCAACAATCTTTGAAGGGATATTTCTTGGAAACTGTGACATTTAAAAACTCTTTGTTTGAGGATATGAGATCATGTTTGGTCCATCTAAAATAACCTCTCTCAGTTTTTGCTATCTCAGAGACATTTTCCCATGGTGGTAAGTTTTCAATTGAGGGAAAAGTTGTCAGATGCAAGTAGTGTAAAGTTGCAAAGTGGTGCAACTTTCATTCAGCAACTCGTACAACCAAACATACTATTCTAATATGTTTATATGGGTAATTTTACACTAGGAATGATCCTATTTTGCACCCAAACACATTGAATCACTCCAAGCTACATTGGATCGGTGATTTCCCTTAAGAGTCCAAAGTGCTAAAAGGCAACAATCTTTGAAGGGATATTTCTTAGAAATCATGACATTTATAGACTCTCTATTTGAGGCTATGGGATCATTTTTGGACTATCTACAATAACCTCTCTTAGTTTTTTCTATCTCAGAGGTGTTTTCCCATGGTAGTAAGTTGTCAGCTGAGGGAAAAGTTGTCAGATGCAAGTAGTGTAAAGTTGCAAAGTGATGCAACTTTCATATAGCAACTTGTACAACCAAACGAAATGTTCCAACATGTCTAGATGGGTATGTTTACACTGGGGATGGTCCTCTTTTGCACCCAAATACACCGAATCACTCTAAGCTACATTGGACCAGCGATTTCCCTTAAAAGTCTAAAGTGCTAAAATGCAGTAATCTTTGAAGGGCTATTTCTTGAAACTGTGACATTTACAGACTCTATGTTTGAGATTATGGGATCATGTTTGGCCCATCTACAATAACCTCTCTCTATTTTTGCTATCTCGGAGGCATTTTCCCATGGTGGTAAGTTTTTAGCTAAGGGAAAAGTTGTCAGATGCAAGTAGTGTAAAGTTGCAAAGTGGTGCAACTTTCATTCAGTAACTCGTACAACCAAATGGACTATTCCAACATGTCCAAATGGATACGTTTATGCTATGGATGGTCCTATTTTGCACCCAAATACGCTGAATCACTCTAAGCTACATTGGACCGCTAATTTACCTTACGAGTCCAAAGTGCTAAAAGGAAGCAATATTTGAAGGGCTATTTCTTGGAAACTATGATATTTATAGACTCTCTGTTTGAGGCTATGGGATCATATTTGGCCCATCTACAATAACCTCTCTCGGTTTTTTTTATCTCGAAGGCATTTTCCCATGGTGGTAAGTTTTCAGTTGAGGGAAAATTTGTCAAATGCAAGCAGTGTATAGTTGCAAAGTGGCACAACTTTCATTCAGCAACTTGTATGACCAAACAGACTATTCCAACACGTCCGGATGGGTACATTTACGCTAAGGATGGTCCTCGTTTTCACCCAAATACGCTAAATCACTTCGAGTTACATTGGACCGGTGATTTCCCTTAAGAGTCCAAAGTGCTAAAAGGAAACAATCTTTGAAGGGCTATTTCTCAAAAACTGTGACATTTACAAACTCTTCATTTGAGGCTATGGGATCATGTTTGGCCCATCTACAATAACCTGTCTTGGGTTTTTCTATCTTAGAGGCGTTTTCCTGTGGTGGCAAGTTTTTAGTTGAGGGAAAATTTATCAGATGCAAGTTATGTAAAGTTGCAAAGTGGTGCAACTTTCATTCAACAACTCGTAAAACAAAAAAAATTGTTCCAACACATCTGAATGGGTACGTTTACACTAGGGATGGTCCTCTTTTGCACCCAAATACACTGAATCACTCCGTGCTACATTGGATCGGTGATTTCCCTTAAAAGTCCAAAGTGCTAAAAGGAAACAATCTTTGAAGGGCTATTTCTTAGAAACCATGATGTTTATAGACTCTTTGTTTGAGGCTATGGGATCATGTTTGGCCCATTTACAATAACCTCTCTCAGTTTTTGCTATCTCATAGGCATTTTCCTGTGGTGGCAAGTCTTAAATTGAGGGAAAAGTTGTCATATACAAGCAGTGTAAAGTTGCAAAGTGGTGTAACTCTCATTCAGCAACTCATACAACCAAATGGACTATTCCAACACGTTCAGATGGGTACGTTTATGCTAGGGATGGTTCTCTTTTGCACCCAAATACACCAAATCACTCCAAGCTACATTGGAACGACGATTTCCCTTAAGAGTCCAAAGTGCTAGAATGCCATACCATCTATTGTATGGTTTGTAGCTCGATGGTATGGCCATGGTAGATTTTATTAGGACTATATAAGGTGACTATGTGAGTTCAGAGAGTTGGAAATGTCTGTACTTGAGTTGGTGAGTTGCCATGCATGGCAAAAATGAGTGAAATTAGGTGAAAATGGTGGTTACAACTTGCTAATGTCAATGAAACATGGGGGAAACAAGATTTAAGGTTGGATCAAGCTTGTACAGGTCCTGATAGATATGTTTGATGAATTTATAGGGTGTGGCAAGGTTGGAAACATTGATTTCCTTAAAAACCTCATGAAAGTTGCACCCAAGTTGGATTTGAGGAGCAAAAGTGGCAAGCCACTATAATTTATTATATATAAATAGGAGATATTACAAAACCTAGTTCAAACAAGCATACAATGAGAAAGAACTAGGAAGAAAACCTTCGATTGTAGCTCGATTAAGTACAAAAATTTATTACAGAATTGTCCCAATAATAGTAATAAAGCATACACCTATATGACTAATTCAACCTATGAGTTTCCAAAATATAGACCCCTTTACATTTTAAACATACCCTTTATACAATGCCAGACATTTGAACCATATTTCAAAAAACATCACTGGGTATAGATTATGCCCATACACAGTTATGACCTTTTTACATTGTTTCCAATTTGAAAATTCAAATTTTACAAAATTTTCCTATTAGAGGTATTCAGGGCATAGTCTTCCACAATAGTAGTATGTTCACGTTTTGGATTGACAATCACCTATACAAACCATCAAGGTAGCTTAGAATAACCAATCTATAATATTCTAAATGACACAAAATATGATGAGATGGTAATACAAAATATAAAAGATGCTTAGAATTTAACCAATCTGTATTTTTGTAATCTGTCGCATACCTCTCTGAAAGGATCAGAGCTGGCTATTGTTATAACAGGTCCATGATCAATCGTGCTAGGAATATTGCAAAAGTGGGAAAATGAGAAATTTATATTGTCACAATAGAAAAGATGCTTAGAATAACAAATCTATATTAATCTAAACAACTTGAATGATGATGAATTGGTGATGCAAACTATAAAATATGCTTAGAATAAACAATCTATATTATTCTAAATGACACAAAATATAATGAGATGGTAATGAAAACTATAAAAGATGCTTAGAATAACCAATCTATATTGTTCTAATATGCCGCATACCTCTCTGAAAGGATCAGAGCTGGATATTGTTGCAGCAAGTCCATGATCAATTGTGCTAGGAATATCGCAAAAGTGGGAAAATGAAAAATCTATATTGTCACAATAGAAAATATGCTTAGACTAACAAATCTATATTAATCTAAACAACCTGAATGATGATGAATTGGTGATACAAACTATAAAAGATTATTAGAATAACCAATCTATATTGTTCTAATATGTTGCATACCTCTCTAAAAGGATCAGACTTGGCTATTGTTGCAGCAGGTCCATGATCAAGCTTGCCAAAAATATCGCAAAAGTGCATACCAAATATCACTATTAAAGGCACCTACATTGCAATAGTATACAAAATATTAGTATTAAATAAAGAACACTAATGAACTTAAGCATAATGAACATATGCATTGTACCTTCCATTCTTGAAAATGTTATTCTAGTGTGCCTGAAGGGTCATCTCTTTGCTTATAGTATCCAATATTGCTTCATGATCAGCATTACTAAGTGTCCATAGTTGTTTTGTCTTTGGTCTGGCATGATGCTTCAACAACTTAACATTTGTTGCTATAAAAAGGTGTGAATACATGAGAATGGTTTTGTGTTTCTCGTAGTCTTTAAATGTAGGTATGTCATTCTTTCAAATCATGTATGTTTGCAACCAAGTTCCTACAACCACAACTAAACATATAGGATACACGAAAACATCATCATCTTCCATCAGTTGTGTTAGCTTATGCTTTACCCACACACATCGATCCAACCAATAGTATGATCTCTCTTCATTCCCGTACAGTGCAACAACTGCAAAAAAATGTCCTGGTTGTAGTAGATCTGAAAGCAAATCGTAATCAACTAAACTTTACATTGTGTCATTTGTCATGGATATTGTTTGAGATAAAGGAGTTAGATACTATGGAACCCATGTATCAACCCACTCACTTGACTCACATTAATCCCACTCACACTGAATACAACTCTAACAAAAACAAGCCAACTCTCGTTTCCAAATGGTCCATGTGCCTACATCTAAACTTTGAAATCAATGCATCTTTGAAGAATATTTGATTGTATGACAATCCACTCTACCTCCCACTATACCCTCCTCAACAAACCAAAAGAATCTACGCACTGTTGAATCAAGTGTCTCTCCCTATGACAATGTTGAACTACACCAATCAATAATAGAACATTCATCGTTGAATTTTGCTCCTGAAATCTTCAATTTCTCCTTAACTAGAGCTCTCTTTACACATGCACATGCTCTATCATGCTCCCCTTTCCCATGTATAGCTTCAAAAGAACTCCAAATATGAGGTACACCCCTCTCTACATGCATTCTACTCAACCTATAAAACATATGAGCATTCTTGAATTGACCTCTGCAATTATCTGACCAAATTAGATGTTGGCCCAATGCTACATCATGCTCCTATAAGAACTCAAAAAAATTATTGAAACAATGTTGGACATGCTCGAACAAGTGAGATCTATCATCACTCATATAAAAATGATACTCTCTAATTATCTTTCGATCCTCCTCTATACTATCAGGTGCATGTCTAAACGTTATGTGGACAAAAATAGCAATTTGAATGGAATTGTAATACTAAGATTGTACCTCATTTTTTGGTTGCAATGTGCAGTTTTCTACAAAATCAACCATTGATATAATAGTACCAATCGGAAAAGAGTCCTTAAACATCCTAAATTGTTGATCCAACCACTAAGATCTATGACTATGCCTTGCATACTTGTAGAAAATATTTTCCTTAAAATCTAAAATAAAATCAGCAACACTACATTCTTTTGTAACCAACTCACATCTAGAACCTTCACCTCCACTCTACAAAGTATATTTGACTATCTCATATCTCTTTTTCTCAACAATATTCTTTCCAAATTCATGTTTGAAACTCTCATGAAAACATTGAACAAACTTTGACAAGCCACCACATTGTGAGAACTTTGCACTTAAACAATCATTTCTATAGAAAAAGCAACCATCATCTCTAGAACATAAAAATAGATCTAGCAAGTCCCTTGATGATTTCAGAAGATGCATTGCACTACACTCCTGCAACATTTCATTAGTATATAAAGTAGAACGGATATAGCATAATAGCTCATGGTACATTGAAAACTCCACATGGTATTTTCAACAAGTATTACGAATCTTAAGAAGCACACAATAAAATGGCTTCAAACCTTCAAAAGTCCTTTGTGAGATTTCCATATTTGGATGTGTTTCAATAAAAAAATTTAACAACATTGTGTGGCTTGATTCCAAGAAATGTTTAGGATGTGGTGTACAGTCTTAATTTCCAATTCTTAACTTTAAAACATCATTTGCATTGTGTGATACTCTAGAGTTATCATGCCAAAACTGTTGAATTACCTACTTTACATTATCGGTTAGCTTCTTATCAACACATGGAAGCCTCCCAGCAAAATCCCATGTATCATTTTGAAGAGGATCATCTATTATTTCTCTTCTTATGAGTTATTTATCCAAAGTTTTATGATTTATGTCAAAATCAATACAAGTTTGTCTCATAAAGTGAGCCTTTTTCAATTGATGGCTTACTAAGGTAGTTGTAATGACTCTCTGATCAGCTCTCTTATCCTTTTCCTTGTTATTTTTTCCAATAGACTTGAGAGCATCAAAATAATTTTTTACAATAATAGAATTTTTTTCAGTCTTCTTGTTCACACGAATCTTCAATTTGGCTAGCAAAGGTCTCATCTTTTGAATCTTTAGCAATTGTACAAAAATTTGGCATTTCTCAGTCAATGTCTTATCGTTAAAATATTGGTTGAAAAGTCTTCTATCCCACAACCTAGCAATTCGTGTTGACCTCTTGCCTTCAAAATTATTTATAATGTTCTCATCAAATTCAAGTAACCATTTAGGGGTTCTTGAAGGTCTTGAATTTGGAATATGTCTTTCTTGCACACAAGGTTCTTCATTTCTCATGTAATCTGGTGAAACATAATTTACACTTGCTTCAATATTATGTTCAAAATCTTCATTTCCAACATTTTCACCTTGAACATTTTCAATATCAATTTGAATAATTTCATTCCCAATTTCAATATCATGTTCAACATCTTCAAATCCAACATTTTCACCTTGAGCATTTTCATTGTCAATTTCAATATTTTCATTCCCAATTTCAATATCATGTTCAACATCTTCATATCCAGCATTTTCACCTTGAACATTTTCATTATCAATTTCAATATTTTCATTCCTAATTTGAATATCATGTTCAACATCTTCAATTCCAACATTTTCACCTTGAATATTTTCACCTTGAACATATTCAATTTCCTCTTCACTTGAAAGACCATAGGGGTTAGGTTCACCAATATTTAACATACCTTGTCTTCTCTTCCTATGACCTCTATCTATTTGTCTATATGCTTCAATTTTTTCTTTTGTAAGCTTTCTCTTATGTTTTTTCTTCCGATGACTACTGCTCCCCATTATACCTCATAAAAGATGCTAAAAAATCATTGATTATAATAAATTTGAGTAGAATATACTCCAAAAAGTTTATCTTTGTCTCTTCCTATCTGAAACCACACGTATGCCACCTACAAATAGAATGTAGGGTCCGTTGGAATGCACAAAATGGCCCACATGGGGTTTTTCTATGGCCCACAAATCCAATATTCATTATAATTTGATATATAATACATTTTAAAATGTTTTGTAATAGTATGATTTTAGTTCTACAAATCGGATATATGATTTGTGTACACATAGACCTAAGGGTTAATGGTAGATGGTAGAGGGTTTAAGGGTTAAGGGTTTAGGATTTAGGGTATAGGGTAGACAGTTTAAGGGTTAAGGGTTTAGGGTATAGGGTAGAGGGTTTAAGGCTTAAGGGTTTAAGGTTTAGGGTTAAGGGTTTATGGTAGAGGGTTATAAGGGTTTAGGGTTTCAGGGTTAAGGGTATAGGGGAGAGAGATAGTTGGAGTGAGTGAGTGAGAGAGAGACCTAAGAGAGTGAGAGGGGGTACGTGGAAGAGACTTGATAGAGTGTGGACTTGAGAGAGACTATAGAGACTTGAGAGAGAGACAGAGAGAGAGAGATAGAAAGTGGGAGAGAGAGTGAGAGAGAGAGAGAGTGTGTGTGTGGGAGAGGGTGGGAGATGGTGGGATAGGGTGGGATAGGGTAAGAGAGTGGGATAGAGTTGGAGAGAGTGGGAGAGAGGGAGGGAGAGAGTGGGAGAGTGGGAGAGAGGGTGGGAGAGAGTGGGAGAGGGTGGGAGAGTGTGGGAGAGAGGGAGGGAAAGAGTGGGAGAGAGTGGGAGAGGGGGAGAGATTGTGATAGAGGATGGGAGAGAGTGGGAGAGGGTGGTATAGAGTTGGAGAGAGTGGTAGAGAGTGGGAGAGAGTGGGAGATGGTGGGATAGAGTGGGAGAGAGTTGAAGAGAGAGGGTGAGAGGGAGGGAGAGAGTGGGAGAGAATGGGAGTGTGCAAGAGAGTGAGGAGAGGAGAGAGGGTGGGAGAGGGTAGGAGAGGTGGGATAGGAGGGAGAGAGCTGGAGAGAGGAAGAGAGTGGGAGAGGGATGGAGAGTGGGAGAGTGCAAGAGAGTTGGAGAGGGAGAGAGGGAGAGAGGAGAGAGTGGGAGAGGGAGAGAGTAGGAGAGAGGAGAGAGAGTGGGAGAGGAGATGGAGGAGAGGAGAGGGTGGGAGAGAGGGAAAGGGAGAGTGGGAGAGAGACCCAAGAGAGGGAGAGAGAGATGGAGAGAGAGAGGAAAGAGATAATATTTAAATATTTTATATATTAGTAATATATATATATTTAAATATTTATACATTAACTAAAAAAAATATTTAAATAATATTTAAATATTAAACATAATAATATAATATATTATAAATTAAAATTATAAACTTTATTGCATTTTTTAAATCATATATTATAAATTGTATAACATTTTTCAACTCTATATAAAGCATATCGATAATGTAACTAAATCAATATCTTATTTGAATCAGATATCTGATATGTATGACACAAAATTTAATGCCTAGGGATTAGCCTCAGACTTTCTTTGGAATTTGGTTCGGACCTACCAATCCTAAGAAGTCAACACAAAAAATGTGTTTAACAGCTTACCTTGCTTTTCTAGACTTCGCCTATGTGGCTCACGACTTTTTTTTACCCAAAATTGATGAAACGAAAAGGGTTTGTAAAGGAGCTTCTCAGCTTTCCACCAATATAAATTATACTTTTAGGCTCTGAATCTAATAAATAATTATTGGGTTAGTCCTAGCTTGCTGGCTAAATCTTCCCTGTAGAGCAGAGGTTGGTCACAAGTTCTAGTCTCCCCACCCCCCTGGTAATCGGAGGGCGTGACAGACCAAATACCGGGTCAATGCTAAAAGCCATCAAAGACTCCTAGCTTATAGGGTCATACAATTCAGATTCCCTAGCCTAAAACAAATAAATAATTATTATTCATTTTCTAATAGAATTACTTAACTAAAGTCATGATTGATAGCCCATTGAAAACATCTATATCTTTCAAACAAGATCACATTTTTTGAATCCAAACATGTGTCACATTCTATGCTTGGCATACTATAGGATTAAAAAAAGAATAAATTTCATGAAGTTTTGACCAAGTTAAGGTGGTTGACATACAAGTTTTTATATTTTAAAAGTTGTAATAAAAAATTCATAATTAATTATTTACTTGGAAAAAAATTACAAAATATATGCATCACCTCCATACATGAGTCTTCTACTTATATCTAAAATATTATAAAAAAATATTATCATTTTATTATGGTTAGGGTGATCAGACAGACACCTACTTAATTTTTTCCTTGAAATTTAAGTACTATTGCATTGAAATTTCAAATTTTCACTAAATAGATTTTTTTTAGAAAATAAACCTAGTAGTTTAGAAACTACATTCAATTTTCCATAGATTCTATTCTTACATATTTTTGAAATAATATAGATAACTTTTTCAAATTTTTACATCAAGTTGCCTAACTCTAATTTTTCTGAATTTTCATTGCCACTTAAGGGCATGTTTTTTCCATGATGATCCTGCACATACCTAGGAAGGAAAATAAATAGTAAATTAAGTTATCGACTAGTAATCAAAAGTCTACATTGAAATGTAAAATAATATATTACTCCAACATACCAAATAATTTAACTTTACACCATAAGTTTTTAACAATAAAATATTCAAATAGGCAATACCAATGTATAATTATGTGCCCTTCTCATCATCTCCTATGTTGTTTATCTTTTGCAATTAAATACATTCCTTCATAAAATCTTATATGCTTCTTGGGATCCTTATGCATTGATGGATGGGGTGATTCTAAGGGATTGAATCCTCACAATTGCTCAGGTAATAATAGGGGGTGGGAACCATTTCCTTTCACCTTGGCACTTTGCACTCCTTGGTATTGTAACAAACCCATAAATGTAAATGAGTATGTTTAAGAATAAACCTATATAAAGCTAAAATTTATAACGTTGGATCAAAAAATTATAAGATACAAAAATATACACAATGAGAAATCCTTGATTTATACCATTGAGAGACAATTTCTCAACTCTTAGAGGTTCCATATCTCAAATGAATTTACAAAATCAGACAAAACCTCTAGGAAAAGGTAGAGTGTTGTTAAGAATAATGGCCTCGACAATATAGAATTTGGAAAAACCTCATGGGATTGGAATGTTGTGGAAAAGTGTATTTTTGCTAACATCAATCATAATTCCTTTTCCAACTAATTAACCTCTGAATATAGGTTGACATGATCTTCAACCATAAAAGCATTGACATCATCATTTTTTCTCTCATTTTCCAGAACATTTGGCTACAATAGAAGGGTCATTAATGTGAATCATAATTTAATTTAGAGTTGAAGAGTCATTATAAATCTAAAAATAAATAATTAAAATGCCTCATGATGCTATCAATTGAGATGGTTGACCAGTGCTCTCCCCATCCCCATCCCCATCCCTATCATGATTAGCCTTTGCCACTTGCATTGTGACAACCTTGCTAATAAGCTCAAGCCTTGACTTGTTATGAGAATGTAGTCATTTTTATCTTAGAAAACATGGAAAAATTTTGACAACACTAAATACATAACCAAAAATTACAATTTCAAACTATAATTTATAATTATATTTCTATCAAACCAGATGAAAAAATACACTTTAGATAGCTCAATCATATAGATGTAGGCCACACCTCAATCTTTCTTTGATCACCATGATTATTTTTATTTCGCCTAATATGTCAAAGAGGAAAATTTTCATCCTACAAGAGAAATTTCAAATATATAAGGACATAATGTACAATCTTTGTCCTTATTCAATAAATCTAAATAAAACATACTGCTTCCTCTCTGAGTTCTTTTATGGCCTGCTGAAGCACACTTTCCTCTCCCAAATACACGTTAGCATGATCAAACCCACCAATTCCTTCTTCACCATTTCCTTTTAATAGTATGAATGTTAACATTACATTAAATTTGTATGCATTCAACCACTTCGTTTAAATAATCAAACAACAAAAATTAAGAGTAGAAATGCAAATTACCATTTGATCCAATTTCTTTATGTCAAGAAACCTTAAAAAAAAATTATATTTCCTCCCTCTTCTTGTCAATGTTGAATGACCACCTTGCAACTATAACATCTTCATTTTCTTTTGTAGGGAGTGTTTCCTTTCCCAAATTGACAGTACCCTATTGAGGCCCATCAATTACTTGTTGGCCATCACCCTATCATGGCATGAATGATAAAATTACATTGAATCTATATGCATGAAAAACACTTGATGTAGCTAATCAAACAATACAATTACAAATTACCATTTATTCCAAAAAATATATTCTTCTATCTTAATAATTTTTCCCTTCTATCCTCCCTCTTCTTCTCACTATTGTTAGACTACCTTGTGGCTTTAACCTCCTAATTTTATTTCATAGGGAATGCTTCCTCTCCCAAATCCATAATATCTTGTTGAGGCCCACTAGTTAGTTGTTGGCCATCACTCTATCATGGCATGTTGTTAACATTACATCAAATATGTATGCATTGAATCACATAATTGAACTAATCAAACAACACATTTAAGAGTATAATCACACATTACTATTTGACCAATTTATTTCTCTCCTTTAAAATTAATATTCATTTCCTTCTTTCCTCCCTCTTTTCCTCAATGTTGTAAGACCACATTACAAATTTAAACTACTCCTTTCCTTTCTTAGGGAGTTCCTCAGTTTTTTTCTATAGAATCTACATACCTGCTCAATTACATGACTTCTTTGTGTATTGTAGTGCACACTCAATTAGTAGTTAACACCATTCTCCCTCTTTTCAATATACTTTTTCATTTTCTCAAGGGAAGGAGGTGGATGTTTTCATTGTCCTATTGCACTTCGGACATAGTTTTGTGGCATAATAAAAGGAAGGTTGTACTTCAACATTCTATGAATATTTAGCATCCTCAAATTCCAAAATTTTACCCCTCCACTAATGCAACATGAATCATACTCATAGAGATATATTGATTTACTACCCACTTGTTTAGTTCTATGATGAATAGAGACCTACATAAATAATTCCAAAAATAAAATAGCATACCCTATTTCATGAAGAAATAAATTCAATGCATAAAATTTATACAATGCCAAATGAAACAATAATTGCAATATTAAATCCATCTTTCCTTCATTTAGATCATCTTGTCCCTCATTGTCAACCTCCTCATCATTAGGATCAGCCTCTATGTCCTCATAATTAGTAGCCTCATCCTCATCCTCTCCACCAACCTCCTCTTTGTCTTCTTCCTCTACCTCATCAATTGTCTTGTCATCGTGATCATCACCATGATTATCTTCCTAAAGTCAATGAAATATATATAATTTCAAAACTATTATCCCCATTATAGAATTAATATTTCAAAAATGATTTTTAAAACATTACCATTGACACATTGCATGAAAAGAATAATGTGAAGTTGAAAAATGATTACCAAACAAGTTGTGGCCTCAATGTTCACTCTACTTCTCAATCAATGTGAAGTCCCCTTTGCAACTTATACTACCTCCTATTTACAAAATTCTCACTTTCCAATCAATGTTGTCAGTATTTGTGTTAGTGAGAACAATTAAACATTTCAATGCATCTTGAAATGATAGGATCTTACTAGTACATTTTTCAAATGCAACCATACCCAAGGATGAGGACCACTATACATGGAATCAATTGTTTTGGCCACCTTTAGAGCATGTGTAATAGTCTGAACCAATTTTTCTTTAAAATGATGTATGATTGTTGGTCTGAAAAGATACATAAATTACAAGTGTTACTAACAAATTTGAAGTTCCAAATTTCATTGCATTTATTGTTGTAAGAAATCATATTTTAAAATCATATGAAAAGATCAATATACAAATTAAACTCTTACTAATAGTTGTAATAATTTTTCAAGATGACTTTCAGTTAATTTGAAATTGAATGGTGATATAAAAATTTGTAGGTTGAAATACAACAAGTGTATTTCAAATTCCATCTTCAAATACATGTTTATGTCGATCTAAAGATGGTTGTTTTTCCATCTACACAAGTTTACATCACAATATTTTAAGGACATCTTATAAAAATCAACACAACCACTGAAGGTTGAAATGTACATTGTGTATCTCAGGCACATGTATTTAAAATTTGAGGTTGCATTACACACTATGTATTTCAAAATCTAGGTTAAAATAGAGGTTGTGTATTTCAAATTCCAGGTTGAAAATTTATCGATGTGTATGTTGACCTAAGGATGTTTTTTCTTATAGTTGCATATGTAAGATCGCAAAATTTGACTGACATCTTATAGCAATCAACACTTAACTTATCAAGATTGAAATAACCATAGTGTAATTCACCATTCACATTTTCTTCATGTTTTTTGGCTGCATTCCCTAATGCAATTATCTCATTTATAAATAAAAAAAAAATTCAATATGCAAATTGAATTTGGAAATTAAACTATCAATAACACTTGTAATTCAAGTTGTGAGAGCTAAAATCAGCTATATTCACTAGAGCTCCTTGATGTATCATCAAGCCTCCTTCCAAATCATCCTTTCCTTATATTTTTCAATTTAAATACCTCTTCTATATGAATGACCTGCAAGAATACAAGTTTTATTGATAGTTTAAATTAGAAATTAAACACATTTGCTACTACAAATAATTCATTTTTTTTCAAATTCACCAATATTTGATTAGATGTTTTGGTGTCTCAAACATGCCAAATTGTACAAACAATAATATTTAAATATATTAAATTGTACAATGTAATTTTAAATTCTAATTTAACCTATCACTAATGCTAGTAATATATATCACCAATGATATCTAACAATTTTTCATTCTACTAGAACTTTGAATAATTGAAAGTTCATTCAAATTTATCAAATTCAGATTTCTCTAGACAACTGAATTCTAATATATCTTTGAAATGTTAGTGAGGATAATTACATGTTGCAAAACAATTTTGTATTGCAACCTAAACTTTTCTATAGTATTCAATTTGAAAGACACCAAATCATATTGAATAATCTCCACACAACCCTCCAAGACACTTTTCCTTGCCATGTTATAAGTTTATGGTAAAAGGATGTAATCAAGTACAAAGAACAATATTGAGAAAACTCAAAAAAAACTTCACGTGTGTTCAACTCTAGATCTCAAAATATCTAAGACCAACACAAATTTGGTTCACAATTTCCATTTTGAAATACACCATGTCTTTTTGAAACTACAACTTCAATTTGTAAATTGAAACAAACAAATATTATGAAACAAGAAGTAGAGTTGTGCAAGTTGAACTACACCATGTCAGGTTCAACTTGCAATTATAATTTCAAACCTATGATGCTCTTCTAACTAGGAATCAACCTATTATTTGAATTGGAAATTTATTTTCAAAACCCAAACAATAATGAGAAACAAAAGCATAAAAATTTGGAATTGATTCACATTATTAGTCATGGTTAGTTGATTGTCATTTGTTTATTGGTATCCCCCACCTATAACTACTCTTTGTGGACTACACCCTTTAACTTTCAATAGTAGAATTCAAAACTTTACAACACATAGAGTTTTGTAACCTATAATTCATTTGTCCAAATTTATTTTAAAATACTAGATAATTGAAAAACCAAAAATAAATTGGAATTGGCTCACATATTTACTCACAAATCACCTTGCAACTACTCCCTATGGACTCAATAGCAAACACAATATTTCATTGCAAAATACAACAAACCATACAATACACTAGAAAAAATATGATAGTAAAATTCTCACCATAGATCATTGACTATATGGCGCAAAATGTGGGATATGTTGTCATTATACCCAACATTACACCATTCATTTGATGGCTTCATCATAGAATAGAGTCGTTCTCTCAACACATTCATCAATTCAAACCCCTATCTTGGCGGGTGCCTACTATGGTCACTTGTATGATGCACAGACCCTTTGGTACGATGTCTTGAATATTATGATATCTTAGGCATGCTATTTTGTATAGATAATAACCACCTCCATCAATAATGTCATTTTGTAAAGTGATACCTATCGATAAATTTTTCATCTTGACATATATATTTTCCTAGGGACTCATTTAGGAGGCTTTTTAAATTAAATTTTTGGTGACCTCATACTTTTGGGAGTCTTAGGCTCCATAAACAAAGAGGTAAAATTTATTTTTTATCATCTATCAAATTCCAATGCTAAAAATTTAGGTTTTGTTTTCCCATTCAAGGATTCTTACCCATGTAGCATGATAAGTTTCGGAATTTTTTTGGTCCCCATCAAAAGAGCCTCCATTTGTGGTGTTGAAACAACATCTATAACTCTACCTTGGAATGTTGTAAAGGTCTATGGAGAATATTGGGCAATGCTAAAGACATCTAAAAGGATAAAGCACCACATTGGAGATCAAGCAAGGCTTCAAGGAAATCATTTACACCTTTTCCACATTACAAACCCAATGTGTTATTTTTCTTGATTGTCATGCATGCTTTGTATAATTTGAGGTCTTTGCAAATGAAAAGTCTTTATATGTGGTTGTGGTATTAAGTATACTTTTAAATGTTTGAACATATATAAATATAGCCTCACAAACTCTTATCTCAAGGATAGTTAAGAGGGTAGATGTTTCTAAATGATAAGTGGCAATTCCTTGTCTATGGAGGCAAGGTTCCCCATTTCTATTTTAATGGAGATATAATATAAAAATGGCAGTTTCTCATGTTCCAAGTGCACAAGGGATCTTAGCTTGTTTCACTCATCCAAAGATAAATATGGTTGCCATGATAGCACCACAAGGAAGGACAAGTTTAAGGAATTGAGCTCACTCATCAAGAAGAGAGTCTTGGAAGGATAATAAAGTATAGTTCATTGAGGAAAGTTAAATAGGGGTAGAATAATTAGAAAGGTAAAAGGATAGATATAGTCTTGGACAGTCATAAAAGATAGTTAACTAATAAACTCTCGTTCTATGAGATGACAACGTTCATGAGGTGAACAACATAGAGGGAAATGGTCATAAATAAGAAGAGGATAATCTTTATACCCACCAAGGATATCTATGATCATGTGAAAGGGAAAAAATAGTGGGTGTTGCTAATAGTTTTATTTAGATATTTAAACTATGCAACCACATTGACATTAAAGGATTTATAGTCAAGTGGTAAAAATTGTCCCTAGTAGATTTTGATAGGTAATGAAAATGATAGTCTCAACGGTGTTAAAAGAAAAAGGAATAAAAAGGGCTTGTTTTCCATAATCCAAAATGATAGCAAATAAATTGAATGCATCATTTGGGGCCTAAGAAGTTACAAATGATTATCTTTCATAAAGAGAAAGATCACATACACACAGTTCAGTAACAATTTAAAAGGGATAGTGGTATCCTTTTTGTTCCATGAGTCACTTCCTAAAGGTGATTATGAAATGAATAAAATGATAGTTAGGACATGAAGTATATATGAACAGACATAGAGTGTAGTCAAAAGATAATCTTGACACATAACTTTAGAATGAGAAAAACCAAAATTTGTAATATGAAAATGAAGCCATTAAAATCCAAGTGTGTGGGGTTCTATCAAGAAAGGATGGGTTTTCACCAAAGCTTAAACAACATGGAGTTGGGAAAACTATGAGTTATAGTAAAGGAAGGGCTTCTAGAAGTTGAATTATTCACATTTACCATAAAGAACAAAACCCCACTATACTGATTTTATTAATCTGTGCTAAATTTTCATATCTACCAAAAGATAGGGTCAACATATATAATTAGAAATTTTCAAAAACCTTGAACAAATAGCATGCAAGGAATAGAGGAAATAGATAACCATAACAACACGTAGTTGGGAAAACTATGAATAACAATAAATTAAAGCGATTCCACCATAGTTGTAAACAAATACCATGATATTATAAACTAGAATAAAAGCTAAATCATTCACAATCTACAAAAAAAAAACCCAATATTTGATTTCAATAGTATATGCTAAATTCTCATATCACTTATAAAATGACATGCTTGAGGTAATAAAATGAGGTTTTTGAATAGTCATCGAAAACCCATTGAAATTTAAAAAAAAAAAACCTTTTCCACAACCCCTTTAGTTACTCACTTTACAGTTTCAAAGCAGAATAATAAACTGGAAAACATTTCTAATAGATATATATACTTGTAAATGTGGGATGAAACAATTGATCAACTTGTTTAGGGTTCACAATAGGAAATCGCAATTCTTGAGCTTTCTTCTCTGCATAAACAACATGGAGTTGGGAACATTATAAATAACAATAAATTAAATTAGTTTCATCATAGTCATAAACAAAGAATATGCTATTATACCTACTTGTTGTCCATCTCTTCCAAATTTCTACAACATAGAATGTGAGCTACCCCTTCCCTTGTGAAATGAAACTATCTTTTACCAAAATGTCGAAAACACGACACTTTTGGCAACATTTTAAAAAAATCTTGGTATACAAGGCCACATGACTATAGTCAAAAATGACACGATATGAAACATCTATCCATCTACTTCCCATGTCTAATCTACCATCATCATGCCATCACATGAAAGATGGAGCGTGATGTCTTTTTATATGTTATGGTGCCTAACACATGTTTTGTATAGAGAATAGCTTCTACCCTCACACATTGTATCACATGACTTATATGTAAAATTTACAAATAAAATCCTTAAAGAAATTGACTTTATTGACAAAACTAGTGTAAGCCCTACTATACTTAGCCCCTATTGCACACTATCTACAAGACCTGAAACACTACACATTGCCTACACAAGTAAATCAAAAACATCCTTTTTTACCAAACATTATAAAATTAAACCAACATAAATATGAGTGACAACACAAATCTTTGTTACATACCTAAGTTATTAGAAGCAAAGGTTGTGAGCATCTTTGTCATGCAGCTTCAGGGATTCAACGTTCAAAAAGATGATTGATTAAATTATCCATCAAAGCAAAGCATTTGTGTCTGCATTTTGTGTGGAAGCACAACACTGCAATCACAATAGCAAATCCCACTCCATAAATTAACCCACATCCCACTGCCCACCATTGATCCATTACATCTACATCTACACCTTCAGTAGTTGTATTATTCAATTCTTTGTGATTGTCTTTGTTACCCAAACTAGGACTCTGTGTCTTATTTTCAATGGGAGGTCCATGAAGATTGGGATTTCCTAGGAAAGAAGAAGCCTCAAAGGTTGAAAACTGCTTCCCCTGCGGTATAAACCCCCACAGCATGTTGTCCGAAAGATTCAGCACTTCAAGAAATGTGAGATTTAAGAGTTGGGGAGGAATCTTTCCTGACAGCTTGTTTTCTGAAAGATCCAGAGATTCCAGCTGAGCCATGGCTCCCAAGGACTCTGGGATTGAGCCACTCAAATTATTTTTTGATATGTTCAGAGAAATTAAACCCTTTAGGCATCCCAATTCTGGAGGAATACTGCCCGACAGGTTATTACGAGAAAGATCCATGAACTTGTGTGCACTGAGTATTTTCGTGTATGGAGTTGACCTTCCTTTATCCAAACCGTTACTTCATCCTCAACTTCTGATCCATAAAGAGAGTGCTCAAAGAGATATAAACCGTGTACATAAGAAAGGATGTGTTGTACTTCAGGACTTTGAGATTGATTGACCATAGCATATAACTTGCTTAGATTCTGAGGAATACTTCCTGATAAATGGTTTCCAGATAAATCTAGAATTTGAAGATTCTGCATCATCATCAGCTGGGGTGGAATTCTATCCTTAAACTTATTAGAAGCTAAGCTGATAATTTTTAAATCCGTCAGCTTTACAATCCATGCAGGAATGCGGCCTTCAAATTTGTTATTTCCCAAATCAAATAATTGGAGACCAGTGCAATTTGCAATGGCAGAAGGAATAATACCTTGCAATCTGTTGCCATTGAGATTTAGTGCTCTAAGAGTCCGCAGGTTTCCCAACTCCTCTGGAATCTCCCTTTGCAAAGCATTTTGAGCCAGTTTTAAAACTGATAATTGAGAACACCTTCCAATGTTTGCAGGAATCATACCTGTCAGCCTGTTCTTTGACAAGTCCAAATTCACCAAATAATTTGAACTGGTAAATGTAAAATTTGGAATTTCTCCAGAGAGATTATTCCCGGACAATGCTAGAGAAGATGATGTACCAATTCTCGCAGGAATAGACCCATTAAACTCATTATCTGACAGATCTAATAAAAATGAAACAAAATCAAGAGCAGGAAGGGAGCCGTATAATCTATTCCCATGCAAATCCACCCCCCAAAAATTATGGGATATCTGGCGGGGTAAAGAACCTTCCAGTTGGTTGTTTGAAAGATTGAGCAGAAGAAGATTAGGCAAATCCCACAGCCACGAAGGAAGGTTTCCCACAATGTTGTTACTTGAAAGATCTAGCTCTTTCAATAGATATTGCTGGGACAAAAATGCAGGAAAGTCGCCTTGTATATTGCAAGACCCCAATCCAAGGAACTCCAGGTAGGCAAACTGAGGAAACCAGCTTGTAGAGATGTTAACGAATAACTGATTTTCAGAAAGGTCCAGCTCTTGAAGGCGAGTTAGATTCTCGAATAGCTGAACTGAAACGTTTTCTCTTAATCCGCTGGAAGGAAGTGACAATACTTCTAAACTGGAAAGCTTTGAAATGGAATCTGGAATTGTTCCTGACAGCTGGTTATGACCCAGACGGAGTTCACTTAATGCCGGAAGCTGACACAGAGACGGAGGAATCTGACTAGTTAGCTGGTTATTAGTAAGGTCCAGAGTTGCAAGGGACAAAAGGCTGTCATATGAGGGTGGTACACCGCCTTGGAAACTGTTATAGGACAAATCCAAGGTCTCAAGTTTTGAAAAATTTGCAATGGAGGGGGGAATCGCTCCTGTTAAATTGCAACTACCAAGAGAAAGCACAACAAGGGAGGAAGAGTGGTTTAAAATGAAAGAAAGATTTCCATTCAAGTGAAAATTAAATTTAAGCACAAGACTGCTCAAATTTGAACGGGGCATGAAATTGGGAAGGATGGAACCATTTAGATCACACTGTTCGAGATTTAGTGAAACCAATGAGGACACGTTCTCAAACCAAGAGGGAAGTTCAAACGGGAATGAATTATAGCTTAAATCTAGATGCGATAAATGAGTAAGGTTTAAGAGATCTGGAATATTATCTGAGAGACCACAGGCAGACAGATGAATGTGGGTAAGATTTGCAAGACCGCTAAGGGCCTCACCGAACTGCTTAGAGGCCAATGTCAGGTTCACGTTATTCGTTCCTAAGAATTCCAAGCTTCTTAGATTTCTGACCCATACGTCAAAGCTACTGCTACTCAAGTAGAAATTATCTGAAAGATCCAAGTGACGCAAGCTTGACATATTTCCCAGCTCCAGAGGAACTTCGCCGCCAAATGCGGCATTTGACAAGTTAAGAAATGTGATTCTGTGCAGCTCTGACAACTTGGGAGGAATAGAAACACCTTTAAAGTGAATCCCGCTGAGATCCAAGTGCTGTAGATGCTGCAGATTAAACAGCGATGGACTAATCTCGCCATTCAACTCCTGGTTGTAAGCATCAGCACTTAAATCAAGGCGAATGACATGGGATGTATGGTAATCACAGCCAACCCCCTCCCACAGGCAGCAATTGAATCCCCGCCAAGAGGATAAGCGAGGTGAGGAAAGATTAAGACCAGTCTTGAAATCCAGCAAGAAACTTCTTTCATGTTGTAAACATGCTGCTGAAAATGGGAAATGAGTTTGCAGCATTATTATGCATATCAACAAAAATCTACAGCCCGCAGACATCTTAAGCGAAAGAAGATACATTGCATTCCTATTGTGCAATTTACAATTCTTCCCCCTAGGGTATAAATAGTTAAACAATAAAATAATTCAAAGATATTTTCTACCTTATTCCGAATTGTTTGGAAGGCAATGGGAACAGAAAGATGATGGAAACTGCAAGAGCCTGGAAAAGGTTTGATAATTTAAGTCTCCACAGTACGATGTTGCAAAAAGAACTACTTTTGTAATGCATGACTTCAACAATACGCCTAACTTTATTAAAATGAAAATAATGCTGCCAACTCATTTCCTTTTGTGCAGCGTGATGGCTGCACATTGACCGTATTTATTAATTTATTGAAAATCAAAATAACATGTTTTATTTTCAATTAATTAATAAATACAGTCAAATATCCAGTCTGTTCCCATTTTCATGGAAGAACCTGACTTCAGTGGACCCATGATGGCCCAAATGAGCATACAACAACCATATATTTTTTCTCTTCCACCAAAGAGTTTTTCTACATTGAATAAGAGGTGTGCATGTTATAATTCTTCCTTGGTTGTCTACTTTCATCTCTCGTTGATATGATTTACCTAAGAGGTGGTGTATTTGCGATTGTTGTGTGTTTTTCAAGCATCTATTTGACTTTTATTTGACCCTGCCTCTATCTTCATCTAAAAATTCAATTGGCCTTAGAAATCGGCTCGTGGAAGACCAACTCCAACAATAATATAACGTACGGATACCATCTAAAAACATGATCCTCCTTCCAGCTTGCCAAAAGTCTAATTTGACAAGAATTCATAGAAAGACCGACAAAAACAACAGAATCCGTGCCTGTAACGTTTTAGCTTATTCCAGACGCATAGAGAATAGTAGGCAAACAATAATGTATTTTTTTCCACGAATATGTAGAATAATAGGCATTTGAACAATAATGTATTTTCATTTTTTATGTCAATTTTTTTCCACAAACATAGAGAATAATAGGCAAACAACAGTGTATTCTCACTTTTGATTCATTTTTTTCCACAAATATAGAGAAAATATAGAGAATAATAGGAAAATAATGTATTCTTATTTTTATGTCATTCTTTTCCACATGCATATAGAATAATAGGCAAATGATAATGTATCCTCACATTTGATGTCATTGAGTTGACATAATATAGTAATTTAGGTCAAGAATAGATTGAGATCAATAAACTCTTGCAAGCTTAATTTAGAATAAACTAGCAATCGCACCTTGGTGTGCAATGGGTATGCCAAAGATGTGTGGAAGGTAAATTAGAGAAAATTTTGGTCTATTTTTTGCATACATTTGTGCAGTATACATGAGGTCAATCGGTAGTCCATTTAGAAAATGATGTTGTTTGTGCAACAAAGGTCACAAATTTCAATGGAAAAGTGACAACTTCAAATCAATTGTGTATCCACTTACAAGGATCTACACAGCTAAAATAAAACCTCTAAACAGGAAGATAATCAAGTTCCATTACCAATAGGTTCATGTTATGCTTCAAATAGGGAGAGAGGGAGAGCAAGCGAGCGAGAGAGAGAGAGAGAGAGATTGGGGTGGAAAGAGGGAGAGATATAGGGGGAAGAGAAAGAGAGAGACCAAAGGGGTAAGGAGATAGAGATAAAGATGGAAATGAAAATGGAAATGGAGATGGAGATGGAGGAGAAGGATATGGAGAGGAGAGGGAGATAAATAGAGAGAGGGGATAGAGGGATAGATAGAGATGGAGAGAGAGGGAGAGAGAGAGAGAGAGAGAGAGAGAGAGAGAGAGAGAGGGAGTGATATATAAGAGGTAGAGATGGAAAGACAAGGGTAGAGAGACATGGAGAGATAATAAGATAGAGATAGAGGGAGTGATGAAAGAAGAAATATGGAGAGATAGAGATCAAGAGGTAAAGAGATATATAGAGAGATATAGGTAGAGATAGGGAGGGAGAAACAAGGAGTGTGCGTGTATGCATGAGAGAGAGAGGGGGGGTGATAGTTATGTATAAATATATAGAGAGGGAGGGAGAGGAAGGAGAAAAATAGAGATAGGAGAGAGAAGTATAAAGATATAGAAAGAGGGAGTGATTGGGAGAGAGGGGGAGAGATGTAGAGATAGAAATAGAAAGAGGGAGAGATAGGGATAAAAAGGAGAGATTGAGAGATAGATACAACTTGGGAAAGATAGAGGGGGTGGGATACAGAGATTCAAAGACAAAGATAGAGATAAATATATAGAGGGAGAGATGGAAGGAGAGACAAAGAGGGTGAGGGATAAATAGAGACAAAAAGAGGGAGACAATGAAATAGGGGGAGTTGGACAGAGCAAGATAAAGATATAGGAAGTGATATATAAAAAGAGGTAGAGAGGGATATAGAGATAGTAGAAGAGATGGAGGAAGAGATTGAGTGAATAAGTGAGAGATAGAGATAACGAGATATAAAGAGTGAGGGAGAGAGAGAGACATGGGAAGATAGAGATAGATGGGGGAAGAGTGAGAGATCAAGGAGGTGATAGAGATAAGTAATAGAGATTGAGAGGGAGAGAGAGATAGAGCGGGGGAGAGGCAGATAGAGGGAGGGAAAAATAGGAAGTGTGTGTGTGAGAGAGAGAAAAATATATATCTAGATAAATATATGGAGGGAGAAATAGCAAGTGTGTGTGTGAGTGAGAGAGATATTGATATAGAGATAGAGAGGGATATATATAGGGAGAGAGAGGGAGAGAAATAGAGAGCTCAGATAGAGTTGAAGTGGAGAAATATAGAAAGAGAGAGTAATAGGGAGAGAGAGGGAGAGATATATATTTTAGGAAAGATGTAGGGAAAAGAGAGAGATGCAAGGAGAGGTAAGGAGATAGAGAGAGGGGGAGAGATAGAAAGGAAGATAGAGATAGAGATGGTGATGGATATGGAGAGAGAGGGAGAGAGAAATAGAGATATAAAGAGGGGGAGACAAAGAGAGGGAGATCTATGGAGGGATAGAAAGATATAGGAAGTTATATATAGAGAGAGGTAGAGAAAGGGAGATATATATATAGAGAGAGAGAGGTAAAAATGTGGAGATATATATAGAGAGATATAGGAAGAGAAAGAGAGATATCTTTATATCTCTATATCCCTCTCTATCTCTATGTTTCTCATTATCTCTTGATCTCTCTCGTCCTCTCTCTACCCTATTTCTATCTATATTTGTCTTCCCTTCTCTCTACCTCTATCTATGTTTCTCTATTTTCCTCTATCTCTTTCCCTCTCCCTATATCTCTCCCTTACTCTATTTTTCTATCCCTATTTATCTCCCCCCTCTCTCCCCCTTTCCCTCTTTATCTCTCTACCTCTCTCTCTCTCTCTTTATATTTTTTTGTCTCCTATTTCTCTTTATTTCTCTATCTCTCTATTTCCCTCTCTATGTGACTATATCTATCTATGTCTCTCTCTCTCTCTCTCTCTCTCTCTCTCTCTCTCTCTCTCTCTCTCTCTCTCTCTCTCTTTATTTCTCTATATATCTACCTCTATCTCCACAGATCTCTATCTCTCTTTTTATCTCGCTATATCTCTTTGTCTCCCTCTCTATCTCTCTATCTTTCTCTATCTCTATATCTCTATATCTCTATCTCTCTCTTTTTTCTCTCTTCTCTCATTTCTATCTCCCTCTCCCTCTCTCTATCTAACTCTCTTCATCTCTCTCTTTGTCTATCTACATCTCTCCTCCTTTGTCTCATTTGATCCCCCTATCTTTCTCTCTTCTTTTCTTTCTATTTTTTCTCTATTTGCCTATATATCTTATCTCCATCTCCCTCTCCTTTCTCTCTTTCTCTCTTTATCTATTTTCCTCCTTAAGTGTGCAATGGGTACACTAAAGAGGTTATGAAGGAGAATTATCATATCCTTAATCAAATGACATACTACCCTAAACATAAATCCTTAGGGACATGTGTTATCCTTGGATTGTTGGCATGAAATAACTAATCAAAAGTTATCTTCTATCTCTCGCACACACTTTATGAATTTTAATTTAGATTTTAAATTTGAAATTCATTTTATTATATAAATTAAAATAAAAAATTTGAAATAGAATTATTATAAAATAATTAAAATTTAATAAGACAAATAATTATAAATTAAATTAATTCTAATATTTTTTAATTATTATTTGTAATTTTATAAAAAGACATAAATAATAAAAATAAATTTCAACTTAAATATAAATAAAAAATTAAAATATAATAATCTAAACATTTGCAAGGTCAAAATATTTCAAAATCCAAATATTAATAAACATAATAATTTATTTTGTATTATCTATAGATTGTACAGCAAGATACAAAGCCATAAGGAGCGGTACTACTGCTTGCTAATACAATGTTCAACATATATCATCAATCATACAATTATAATATCATATTTGAGAACCATGTTTCAAAACTATAGGTAACATAAGACCCTGCTAGATGATTTCAACTTGCAGAGTATTGCTCATAAACCCTATTACTCATCCAAAATCTACCCCAAAATGCTATAAGATGACTGATATCCATTATCCTTTGCCAAAATAGATCATGTTTTCCCTGTCCAAACTGATATCCGCACATACCATTTCCATATCTTCAAGTCAAAAAGGAACTCTTTGACCAAAAAACCATAATGTCTCATGCTCTTGGTGTAAATAAGTATTTTACTTATTACACTTTACTTAAGCTTACTTAGGGAATGCATATCATTGTAGTTTTCACTTGTGACACCTAGTTATTTGCATCTTGCATCTAGGTTTGTGCATACATTGAGAGATATGATTGAGACACTTAGGGAAGTGTGTGTAGGAGAAATCCCACTCTTTGTCATGTGATCTTGTTATCACCTTTTTATCTCCACTTATCGTGGCATGATAATTTCACTTTAGGTGGGTGATCCACCTTTCATGAAATTATCTATTATTTCTTTCTACCTACCCTTGCACATGAATGTGACACTTGTCTCATTCATGGCCCTTCCTTGTGTCCTAGCTTGCCTTTATAAGCAAGCCTTGTACATACTTGTAATTGAACATCTTCATGCATATTGAGAATAGAATCATCATATTCTCTCTCTCTCTCTCGAGCTCTCTCTCTCTTTTGTGCTATCTTTGGTCTCTTGATCCTATTGTTACTTTTTATAAGTTCTTACATGGTATCAGAGCAGTTGAAGGTCCTTTGCATAGCCATTGTTGGGAGATCTTAGTTCGTGTGAAGGTGGTAAAGTGGAAAATCTAAGGAGTAGCGACATTTTGGTGCATCCTAGACTATATCTGACCTCAAATTTGGATTTAGAAGGCCTTTTCCAGTCAGGGTAGCCTCTTGTTTCATCAAAATCCAACATCAGGAGCTTTGGATCAAAAAAATCGCCTATTTGGGTATTTTTTCAATTTTCTAAAATTTTCTATAGTTTTGAAAAATTCATTTTTCAGAAAATAAATAATTTTTTTTTGAAAAAAAAAATTGAAAAAATTGAAAAGGGCGATTAAATATTGTATAGTTGATGTATTTATTTTTCGGAAAAATTTATTGAAATTTTTTAAAAAATCTATTTTCAGCAAAAAATTGTTCGCAGTTTTTTTTGCATTGTAAAAAGTTTTATTAGAATTTTTTTTTTCCAAGTACTATGTTGCGCAATACACAGATAGTACTCTATGTACCTCACATACAACAGCCCCTCAGCTTCTGACACGTGGCGCACTTTCATTGGCCAAGCGGGCCCCTCTCCCACGCGGGCCTCACCATCCCCACCAACCGGCTCGGCACCTGGTAGTCAACACAGCAGCCGGGAAAGAAAATAACCGATGAACAGTTAAAAAATCTAGCGGCTTCAAATAAATTAGTGACCCCAACACTCATGGGAATATTCTGAGATTCCCTAAAGATTCAATTCATCAAAATATTCCACAATCAGAGGCTTGGAAGAATATTCTGGCATTGAAGCACATTCCGGCCAAGGGGCATTTTTGGTAGTGACGGGAGTTCAAGTGTCAAATTTAATCACTTGAAGTGTTTATTTCATCATCGCGTCAATGATGACATCAGCAATCTAAAAAAAATTTGCCCCCCTCACCAATGGAGTTTTTGATTTTGCAGTCCGACTTTGAAGGCTCATAACTTGCTCATTTTAACTCCTTTTTCTGAGCATTTTTTTTTATTTGGGCTAATTTTTTGTCTACTTCATAGTCGTGTGGTTGGTTTTTTATTTTGGTAGACATATTTTCCAAAATTTTCAATTTTTCAACACTATACCTATCAAATCCTCATTTCTATAACTTTCAAGGCTCCGTAAAGGAACATACGAACTCCTTTTCAGGTGCTTTTTTTTTAAAGTGCATGATTTTTCGTCTACTTCTTAAATTTACAATCAGTTTGAAGCGATATTGAGTGTATTTTTTACTTTCAGCATACGGTCTTTCTTGGCCTATTTGGCACTTGTATTGCATAGATCTTAATTTAGGTCTTTGCTTCATTGTTCTAGTATGTTCTCAGCCTATTTTTTGTCAAGTTGTAAATCAAAAATCATAAGTCCACTTAGCCAAATTGCAAGTGGCCTATTATACACGCACTAAATTATAAACTGCCAAAATCATCATTTTTTGGGGGGGAGGGTACTTTGATTGAGTGAATTTGGGGGGTGTATCTTGTGTGATCATGTCTATTTTCTCTCTTGTTCTCTTTCATTCCATCATGGGTTCATCTAAAGTTCCACTCTTAACTGCACATAATTATGCTACATGGAAAGTACATGCATGGAGTAAACTAATGGAAAAAGGTTTAATTTACTATTTTGATGGAACCATAATTGCACCTACAGATCCTAAGGCAGATCCAACTACATATATGGATTGGCTCACAAAAACTTCTATGGCATTGGGTACACTTAGAAAGTTCATTTCAGATGATCTCATTTTCCATGTTGATAAATGTACTACAACCAAGGAAGCTTGGGATAAGCTTGATACTTTGTATGGAAAGGTTGATAAGGTTAAGGGATACAAGCTTGAAAATGATCTCCTAAGCCTTGATCCCAAGAATTTTGACACCATTCAGGATTATGTCACTAAGTAAAATGAGCTAAGAGAACAACTAAAGGATTGTGGTATTGAGAAAGAGGATGATCAATTGGACTTCAACTTGTTAGACAAGCTTCCAGCCGAGTATGCAACCTTTGTTTCAAGTTTTTAGACTCAATGATTGACAATTAGTAACTTCACATCACCATCTTTTGAGGCTCTCACAAATATTTTGATTCTTGAGCAAAATAAGTTGATGAAAATGGGCATTCTCAAGTCTTTAACTTCAAAAGCATTGGTGGTCAATCATGGAAACAACAAGCAAGGAAAAGGAAAAGGCCAAAATAAATCTTCACCAAATCCACAAGGAGAGAACAAACAATCCACTCCTCCACAACAAGGCTCATCATCATCTTCTTCAAAGAAGAACAACTCAAGCAAGAAGGAGAAACCAACTTGTGCATATTGTATAAAGATTGGACATGAGGAGCACCATTGTCATGCCAAGAAAATTGATGAGTTGACCAACATCATCAAGAAGAACAACATCAATTTTCCTAATTCCTATAAGAAGAAGGACTCATCTCCTTCCACTTCTACTTCATCTCAATCTAAGAGAAAAGGACAAGCTTTCATGGAAACAATAGGTTCATCACAACAGTGGATTCTTGATTCAGGGGCTACTCAACATATGTGTTCTTCAAAGGGGAAATTTTCCTCGTTGGAGTCCTCTTCAACCTCACATATTCATTGGTGATAATACACAAGTGGAAGTTGAGGGGAAACCTGAGCAATTGAGATGGGTAATGGTACATTTGAGGATGTGCTCTATGTTCCAAACTTAAGCACCAATCTTCTCTCCATCTACCAAAGCACACATTATGGAGATGGTAAGAAAGTTCAATTCTCTCCTGACACAGTTGTGGTAAAGGAACTTGTAAATGATGCTTTGGTTTCAATGGGTCGAGCTAATCACAATGCAAGGCTTTACTCATTCTCCCATTGGGTACCTTGTGCTCCTTCTATAGCATTGACTACTCATTCAAACTTACAACTCGTAAGATATGGCATGAGCGGTTTGGTCATCTCAACTACCACTATCTACAACAGCTTCACACCAAGGACATGGTCAAAGGGCTTCCTCAACTCAATTTTTTTGAGGGTGTATGTTTAGGATGTTCCATGGGAAAGCATCTCGAAGAGAAGTTTGATAGAGGGAACTCTTGGAGAGCCTTGGATCTTCTTCAACTTGTTCACAATGATGTAGAGAGCGCATTTCCAGTGCCATCCTTTGAAAAAGCTCATTATGTCTTCACTTTCATTAATGATTTTTCATGAGACACTTGGGTCTACTTCCTTTTTCACAAAAGTGAAGTATTTGAAAAGTTTCTCAACTTCAAAGAACATGTTGAGAAGCAATTCGGGAAGCAAGTCAAGATCCTTCATACAGACAATGGAAGAGAGTATGTGAACAATAGACTTGAAGAATTGTGCACACTTAAGGGAATTGACTTACAACTTTTCATTTCCTACACACCCCAACAGAATGGTGTGGAAGAAAGAAAAAATAGAACCCTCAAGGAAATGGCAAGCTGGATGATATATGCCAGGTCTCTTGGTCCAGCTTTTTGGGTAGAAGCAATTAGTTGTGCCACCTATATACAAAATCGGGTTCCTCATAAAGCTTTGAAGGGTATCACTCCTTTTGAAGCTTGGTTTGCTAGGAAACCTGTTGTGAAACACTTCAGAGTGTTTGGGAGTCCAACATGGGCTTGTATTCCTCTGTAGAAATGTAGGGCTTTGGAGCCACAAAGCAGGCCTTGTATCTTTGTGGGATATGCAGATGGTGTTAAGGCATATAGATTGATGGATCCTAAGACTCATGAGATTTTCTTTTAGAGGAGTGTACATGTTGAGGAAAGCTCACCTATCCTTGACTCTTCTACTTCTCCTCCTTCCTCCATAGTTGACAGCGATGATAGTGATTTAGATGATGATGACTCTCCTTCCTCACCGACTCGCAAGGTTACACCTCCGTAGGGTCCACTTCCAATTGAGGAGCCTCACCCTTCTACCCCTATTAGACCTCATTGGGCTCATTGGACTCTGGAGGCAACAAGTCCACTTCTTGGGGATCCTTCAGATACTCAAAGGACTAGGTCACAGCATGAGCATGAGCCTCTTCCACATTATCTCATTGTGTTAGCTTCAGATCCACAATCTTTTAAGGAAGCCTCTAGGGTTCCTGAATGGGATGCAACTATGGAGGAAGACTATAGTTCCTTGATGAGGAACAACACTTGGGAGTTAGTCCCTCTCCCTAAGGGGAGAAAGATGGTTCGATGCAAGTGGATCTATCAGACCAAATATGTAGCAGATGGGAGTGTTGATAAGTATAAGGCACGACTTGTTGCAAAGGGTTTCTCATAGGTTGCAGGAGTTGACTACACTGAGACCTTTGCACCTATTGCAAAGATGACTTCCATTCGCCTGACACTTGCCATTTCCGCTTCACATGGTTGGGCAGTACATCAAATGGATGTTAAGAGTGCTTGTCTACATCCAGGGATCTTGATGATGAGATCTATATGGAGTAACCATAGGGTTTCATCTAGGATACTTCATTGGTTTGTAGGTTGAGGAAGTCCCTCTATGGCCCTAAGTAGGCCCCTCAGGCTTGGTATGGTAAGATGGATTCCTTCCTTATTTCCACAGGATTCACTAGGTCTCATTCGGATCGAAATGTCTACATCTTGAGGTAGGATGATGCACATTTGATACTTGTGCTCTATTTTGATGACTTGATCATTACAAGGAGCACCTCATCCATCATTGGCAGTGTCCAAACTGCTTTGCAGGATAGATTTTCCATGACTAACTTGGGCCTTCTTCACTACTTTCTTGGCATTGAGATTCAATAGTCTTCATCTGGGATTACATTGTCATAGTCCAAGTATGCTCTTGATCTTCTTTCACAGTTCCACTTGACTGAATATAAGCCTGCTCTGACTCCATTTCTTTTAGGAGTCAAGCTTGAGGCTAAGTGCTCCACTCCACTTCTTTATGCCACTTTGTATCGTCAGCTTGTTGGAAGTCTCATCTATTTGACTCAGACACACCCTAACATCTCTTATGCGATTGGCATGGTCTTCTGCTTTATGCAGAAACCACATGAGCTTCATTGGAAAGCTTCCAAACACATCTTGCATTACATTCAGGGTAATCATCAGCATGGGATTCATTATGCAATAGGTGCACAACTTGACTTAGTAGGGTATACCGACTCAGATTGGTCTAGTGATTTTGATGATCGCAATTCCACCTCTAGCTACAACTTCCATCTTGGGTTAGGACCTATTTCGTGGAAAAGCAAGAAGCAGCATGACATTGCTCTTTCATCGATAGAGGCTGAGTATAGGGGGTTGTTACTGCTACCACTGAGGTCATTTGGCTTCAACAAATTCTTTCTAAGTTTGGTTTTTCCATTCCACGTCTAGCAATCATTCGGTGTGACAATCATAGTGCTATTGTGATCTCCAGGAATCTGGTCCAGCATTAGAGGACCAAGCACATTGAGATTCATATGCACTTCATTAGGGAGCTAATTCAAGACCAGGTAATTGACTTGTGCTATTGTCCGACAACAGAGCAGGTTTATGACATATTCACCAAACCCTTTACTGAGAGTAAGTACTATCACTTGCGAGCTCTCTTGGGGGTGAGGGATGTGTCAAGGGGACTCACTTGACTTCTCCATTCTCTTTCATGGGGGGGGAATTTTCCTCATCTTGGGATTTTGTCCTTCTACATTTGTACATTTATTTGTTTTCTTCTCTCTTTTGAGGGGGATTTTTTCCCATAAGGTTTTCTCCCTTTCCTCACTTGTGAGAGATTGCATTGCATTTGTACATGGGTACCTAACATGGCCTAGTTGTCAAGACTCATCTTGCATCTTATCTTGCATGGTTAGCTTGAGTCTTCATTCCCCCAGTTGCACTTAAGGGTGGGTGTTGGTGTAAATAATTATTTTACTTATTACACTTTACTTAAGCTTACTTAGGGAATGCTTATCATTGCAGTTTACACTTGTAACACCTAGTTATTTGCATCTTGCATCTAAGTTTGTGCATGCATTGAGAGATATTGTTGAGACACTTAGGGAAGTGTGTGTAGGAGAAATCCCACTCTTTGTGGTGTGATCTAGTTATCACCTTTTTATCTCCACTTATCATGGCATGATAATTCCACTTTAGGTGGGTGATCCACCTTTCATGGAATTATCTATTATTTCTTTCTACCTACTCTTACACATGAATGTGACACTTGTCTCATTCATGGCCCTTCCTTGTGTCATATATGTCCTTTATAAGCAATCCTTGTACATACTTGTAATTGAACATCTTCATGCATAATGAGAATACAATCATCATATTCTCTCTCTCTCTCTCTCTTTTGTGCTATCTTTGGTCTCTTGATCCTATTGTTGCTTTTTATAAGTTCTTACACTCTCTATCACGTGGTTGATTCCTCACTACCAGTTGGGTGCTTTAACCCAAGTAGTGTCTATGTTGCCTCTATCCCCTCTTTGGTGAAGTCCTTAGGCCTAAGAAGGGGTGGAGGGTCCTCCCTCTGTGCTTCCTTGGCCACTTTCTCATTAAAGTCTTTTTGAAAGATTTCCAAGGCATGTAAGAAGATCTTTGTACTTGGCTTCCCTATTTTCCATGTATGCCCCAGTCTGACTTCCTGTAGTCTAATTTGCAAAATGTTGGCCATCCTCTAATAACTTGAAGAACTTCAATTTGGAGACTTTCACAATCATGGTAACCTGCAAGGAAATGCTATATAAGGTGATTATTTTTTAAGACTTAGTAAGTTCCCTCATTTTCCCATTAAATCTTTCATCATTCTGAGCTTTCCAAATGTTCCACAAAATTTCAGTAGATACACAAGAACAAAAAAACATTGTTCTTTGCCATATTTATTGCTTCTAAATAAAATAAATATATCCAATCTTATTTTACCATGTGTGCTCCATACATCTAATTCATTGCTAAAAAAATTCCAAGTTTGTTTTGCAAATAAACAATCAAAAAATATATGATATATCATCTTTGAAACCCTACACATTCTACATATTTCAATGTTAGTAGAACTTATTTTAAAGGTAAACCTATGGAAGATCAACAACCATCTAAAGTAGGCCTTCTTTGGCTCTACTATTCTAGCCCAGTTCTTTGAGAGAATTTTAGTCCATTCACTACTATTTAGGTTAATATTCCACTAATTGTTCAAGTAGTCAAAAGTTCCTTGTTGTTTAGTGAGAGTGCTATTTAATATTTCTGCATTAAGCTTGTTGATATTGGTTTTGTTTGTCCATTATAATTCCTTGTATTGATTTGCATTAAATCTGGTACTTACTAGCTGATTTATTCCACTGCAAGACTCTCTTATAATGGAGTAAGTCCTCCATTGAGTATCAGGAATATGAAATTCATTTTTCAGTTGGGCCCAATCTTTTAACATTCCATAATTTAGGATGTTTGGGAAGCTTTTAATACCTTTATTGTTCCAATTCTTGGTTGAGCAACCCTGCAAGAGATCCAAGGGCTTATCTTTATTCTTGAGGTTTCACCAAATGGACCTCTGAGAGTACAAAATTTTTCCCTAGGAGAACTAAGAGTTGCAAAGGAACCCTTTGACCTTCTTCCATTCCTTCCAAATGCTTCTAAACACCACTGATCCTTCTGGGGATATAGGGTATTGACAACTAAGAAGGTCACTAAGGGGAAGGTCTTTCAATTTTTTACCATTTTTGGGGGTTTCCCTTTGTATATTGTTTCTAATTAACACTTTCCAAGGTTCATTACCATCCAGGGATTTGAAAATCCACTTGGAAACCAATGTTATGCCTTGGAATTTTAAATCCTTTAGGCCAAGCTCCCCTTATGCTTTTCTTACACAACACCAACTCTATTTAAGCACATTCCTTTTCTTCTTACCCTTTCCATCAGACTAGAGAAAACTATGAATCCTTTTTTGGATCTCTTCCACTTGATAACTACTAAACAACCACACCGAGGAAAAGTATAGGCTATAAGATGAAAGGATCTTTTAGCAGATTTGAATTCTCCCAACCAATGAGAGATACTGCCTATTCCATTTCTCTATATTTTCCTCAATCTTGCTTTTAATCCAGTTCCACTTTTCTTTTAAGTTTGGACATACCACAAATGGTTTTCCCAAATACCTTACCTAATTGTGTGGTCCTCCCCATTAGATTATGGAAGTTTATTTTCCCACTCTAGAGGCTTTTCCTACCACCCAAGGAGAATTGATTTAAAGAGGGTGACTTTTGCACCTAAGGCTTCACAAAATATGTTGAGTTTCCTCATCAGATTAGAGAAATTTTCTTCCTCCAACAAGGGGAACAAGGTTGCATCATCAATGAACTGGACATTCAACAACTCTTCATTGTTTGGGAGTGTAATGCCTCTAACCTTAAGTGAGAGCACATTGGTTCTGAGAACATAGTAGAGGGAATATGAGGAAATCACAAGCAAGGGCCAAAGGACAACCTTGTATGATTGACCTTTCTAAAGCAAACCCATATGTAAGAGACCCATTTACATCCACTTGAGCCTCTACATCCTCAAACAAGGTGACTACCATATTACAAAAATCTTGGAGGAATCCAAAGGCTTCAAGGGTGAGTTTGATAAAAGACCATTCAACCCTATCATATGCCTTTTCAAAGTCTAATAAAAGGATAGCAGCCTCTTGATTAGATTTTTTTTCCCACTCTAGCACTTCCCAGCTAGTAATGAGATTTTCCAAGGTATATCTACCCATTATAAAGCCTATTTGAGTTTTACTGATGAGCTGGTAAAAAATTTTACCAGTCCTCTTTCCAGGACTTTGGCTAGAATTTTGTATGAAGCATTCAGTAGAGTTATGGGTCTCCAATTTTTCAATTGGGTCTTGTCTTCTTTTGGGAGCAGTTTTATAATGCCCTTGATAATGCTACTATCCAGGGAACCTTTCTCCAAGGTCTCCTTATATACTAGGAACAAGTCATCAACAATCCACTCCTTGAAGGTCTTGTAGAACTCTACGTACAAGGAGACCATCCACTCTTGCAGACTTGTCATTCTGCAAGGATTCTATTGCCTTTTTTATTTCTTCTTTAGAGACCTCACTTCCCAGGTTTTCCACCTCTTCCCATTCTAATTTCTTAGGAATGACATTACTTATCACATCCCTTGCACTACAACAACCACTCCCACCAAATTTGAAAGAAAACAAGAACTAGTAAAACATATGAAAATGGCTCTTGATTACCTCTCGGTCACACACTACCCCCTCATCCACCTGGATCTGCTCTATATGTTCCTTGAAGTTATTTTCCTTAAGGAGTTTGAAGAAAAATTTTGACCCATTGTCACCATTTTCCATCCAATTAAGCCTGGACCTAACCTTCAGACCCTAAATTCTTCTATTTTGGAGCCTCCTTAAAGAGCCTTTGACTAGAATCAACTGGTCACCCAACTCCACATTGTCGGGGTCCTTTTGAAGCCCATCTTTTGTTTGCAACAATTCCTCTTGAATAATACCTTCTTCCCTCCTACTATCCATGGCTCTTTTTTTACCAATTATCTGAAATAAGGATTTCCATCCCTTGACATTCAAGTTCCATCTGTCCATGGCATTTAACCTTTTATGCATGTAGTTTTTTATCATCCTGAGAGTTTTAATGGCATCAGAACAATCCTTGTCCTGAAGAAAATTAGTATATTGAGAAGGAATCTACCCCTTTTCTCTTCTCACCCCCCGGCCCCTTCTTAAGAAGGATTCTCATTTTCATGGGGTGATGATTAGAGAGAGTGTATGACTGCACTTCAACTTTGCAACCATCTCTCAAGGAGTCAGTAAGAAAGGCTTCCCTGTTTATATAGAATCTATCCAACTTGCAATATATTCTTCGGTTACCCTTTTACGCTTACACCAAGTATACCATATGCTAGGGAAATTCTTCTTCTACCCCTCAATTGGATCCATCAACTTAAGCTTACTCTTCAGTTTTGACCAGAAGTATTTTTCATTCCCTTTCCATTCCATATCAATTACACCAAGCTTGTCCTCCTAGTTTTCTATCATATTGAAGTCCCCTCCAAGGATCCAGGGGAGATTTTCTAGCTCACATATCCATTTCCAAACTTTGATTCTCTCTCCATACTCATTTGAAGCATAGATCAAGAAAATACCAAAGGAGCGGTCTCCCTTTTTCAGCACCACCTATACTGCTCTATTACATGGGGAGATCCCATGATTGGAGACATATTACCTCCACTCATTAGAAAGTATGATAGCAGCCCCTCCCATGCCTTTCTCATGATGATTAAAAAAATAGATGGAGTCCCTCAAGTTAAATTTGAGGCTGGTTTCCAACATGAAACCAGTTGCCTTAAGTTCTTGTAGCAAAACCACCTCCTTTTCCTTGCATCAGCTAAGGAACCTTCTTACAATTTACTTCTTGTCTGGGGATTCCAACCCCCTTACATTCCAAGATATACAGTTAAGCATCATTAGGTCCAGGGTTTAGGATTGGTTCCTTTTCATATTTAAAGTTCTCAAAGAACCTAGGCACCTTCTGATCCACTTCCATCCTTTTGGGTATTGGGCTAGCAATGACTGTACTGAGGTTCTTTCATTTTTTTGCAAGAAGCTTAAGGTTTCCTTTCCCTTTTGGGATTAGAGTTTCAGTTCCTTTTCTTTGTCTTCCCCTTGGTCTGCAAGGTAATTATATTTTATCCACACCCTCAATGACTCCCTTGGCTGTCAAACCCCCTACAACGTGCCTAAAGGCTCAGTGATTCCAGAAGGCTTATTTGAAATAGCATTGGTTGCAAGACTAGTTATCTCCACCTCTCCCTTGTAGGAAAGTGTGTTTTTAGAACCTTGAACCTCTTTTATACCCTGACGTCCAACATCACCCCCATCTATAACCATCACAATACCTTTGGTACATAGATTACAATCCCCTCCGAAGTTATTTTGATAGTCTTCCCCCACCATAGGCTAGTCTATAACCAATCCATCAAGGGTACCAAATTGGTTATAGGTGGGTATTAGGTTGGTCTCCAAGGAATTCACAATTTTTTTTACTTTGTAGGGCATGTCTTCTAACTAGTTTGATGCCCCCAATTTGCTAGGGTCTTCTTTGAATAATCTAAAGTCTTTTAGGAAGTAAGTCTACTTACTAGGAGTAGAATCCCCTCCTACCCCATTCTTAGAGTTATTTCTTAACTTATCCATTGCCAACTATTGGGAATTATTTTCTTGCCCATATTTTCTGGCTTGATAGGAGAGGGTTCTGCCCCCACCTTTACATTGTTGGTTTTAGTTAGGCCGATATCATCACCAGTTAGAATTTGGGGAGAAACTATTGTGTCCCCGTGTGGAATGGAAACTGCTTCGCCCACACCACCATCCTCTACCATTTTATTAGTTGAGGACTCATTGAGCACCTCAAACTCTTGATTCATTTCCTGGGCCTCTATATCCATAATTTCATAATTACTTTCTAGATCAAAATCCAAGTCTTGACTTGAGGTCTCAGTGAGGTCCTCATCATCCAAAGAGTCTGCATCTATGTCACCAAACCAAGGCTCTGGCATCTCTTTTGGAATTTCCACCCTCTCATTCTCTCTCATAGTTTTATGTAGTGAGGGTTCATCTCCATTCCTAGTTTTATTGCCTTCTAGGTTTTTAGTGTTATTATTATTATATTCACTACTTTCATGCCAGGAGCCGGTCCTTACATTATCTTGGTTTATCTTTGGGTTATTTACAACATCATTGGAGTTGCTAGTGTTTTGACAATCTTCCCTTGGAACATTTTTGTTTCTTTCCTTTAAATGAACTTTTCCATTATTATTTTTCTTGCCGATTAGGGGCAAATTTTTCCTTATGTGCCCTTCTCTCCTATAGAGATAGAAAGCATTTAGACCACATAATACTTCTAGGGTGCACATGGCATCCCCATTGTCAAGCTTTAATAGCAAGGCATTTAGAAAATCTACCCTTGACAGGATAGAGACCAAAGCCCTCACATCTGCATGGGGCAATGTGAACTTAGTGTTATTAATCCAGAGGACTTTGCCATAGGGTTCAATTAGTAGAGGAATAAATGCCCAAATTCTTGGTGGAACATTCTTGATGACCATCCATCTAGGGCTCGACAGAGCCAACACTTCTTCATTTATGGCCTCTAGCGACCATGCCACAACCTGAAAAATATTATTGCCTATATTCTAGAATTATTTGTTTAGGGTTTTACATTGCATTTCATGGTTTTTGAGAAAAATCACATATAACCCCCTTTGTATCATTCTATAATATGAGAAATATATCCCTAGCTTTTCCTCCAGATATTAGCCAATTATTTATTATGTATCTCCGCACTGGGACCTTATTAACATCCACATTGGCTAAAAAATCCTAATATTTTTCAATTTATTGTCTTGCTCACAAAAGGAATCAACTAACCTATCATTCAGAAACAGTGTTTCAATTTTAGGGGAACTAGGAGGGTACTTACCTCTTTTGAGTCCCTCATCTGCTTCGCTTGCACCTTCTTGCACAAAGAACCCTACTCTGATCAAAATCGCCACTTCTTCTCCTACCAAGATATCTCGAAAGGATTTAGCATGCAATGAGCCATCCACACCAGAGGTTTTCTTTTCCTCCACACCATCGGGGGGTCTGTATCCTTGCACAACATTTTTCAAAACAACCACCAAAACTTGCATGAGAGAGGGCAAAGAATATGCAACCTTGCACAAGGAATACACCTAGGGTACACCCTTTTACCGCCGCCACTTAGGGCTTCATATGGAGGAGGACCAAGCCTCCCCCACTCGCATGATCCAAAAGTCCCTTCAGAACCCTAAAGTTCCAAAGCCCAATTTTCCAACCTCAAAACCTCCTCCTAAACATAATAATTATAAAAAATTAATAATGAATAATAAAAAATTTAAGTTAATAAATGATTAAATTAAAATAATAATAATAATTTATTAGAATTGAAATATTAATAAAATATGTATCTAAAAAGATAATTAATATATTACAAACAATATTAACATTAATTGAGTGGATGGAAGGGGGGTGACTTTCCACATGGGATTGTGGAAAGTCTATTTTAGGGGGTAAGTTTGGGCAATTAAGACAAGTGGATGCCCCATCAACAATCTTCACATGGCATAATGTTAATATCTTTGTGAATACAAGATAATTATGAAGCGGATTCACTGTACTTAGATTGGATGTGAGCTTCACACTTGTTCACATCATGTCTTTCCTTCATTTCATATCGGTGTACTCATGACATTAAATGGCAGCAGGGCATTGTGGTTTGGGCCGCACAAGGTGACAATATTACCTTGTACAGCATAATAATCCCTCATGCATTTAAGGTATTCACTCTCTCGAAGGTGTTATTTGGGCTCTTCATTTTCCTCTCCTCTCGACTATGGGTAAGCTTGGGGTTACTTTCAATGACTAAAAAAATGAAGTTCACTATGCACATGTCCATCGATTCTCTAGTTTGTTTTGGGGTTGATACCTCAATCTGAATCTTGGATGCAAAGAGCTTCAAAATACTTTTGGGTGGTATCTCTGATCAACACCTTAAGCACATCCTCCTAAATATTGATCCACATACAGTGGTGGCCATTAAAATGGTGTTGGGGAAGGAGCATTTGGTGTTGCATGAAACTCCCCAGGTAAATTCTCAAATTATTTGAAGGTTCCTAGCATCCCTATTGGATCTTCACATGGCCAAAGATGAAGTGAAGACGTTGGTTTGCAAACTTTTCAAAAAGGGATTGTTAGAGGGGATGGATAAGATTCTCAAGGTGGCAATACCAGGGGTCAGGGTACCAAGACCTAAGGATTTGGAGCTAGTCAAGAAGCAAGGTGAGGTCATCAAAATTTATCCTTTCCTTTTGGACTTGAAAGGCATGGCACTGGTGTGACACAGGATGATAGTGGTGGTCAGTGCAAATTTCTTGAAAAAGATGATGAGGCTAGTGGAAGTGGAAGGCTTCGAATGGGTTGCGGAATTTATTCCATTCACAAAGAAAAATAGTCTCATATGATGGGGTTTGGGTGTCTGGTTCTGGGTGTCTACAGGTAGTTTGGTTTTAGTTCTATGTACGGTGGTTCATGCCTAGTTATGGTCATTTTTGTCTAAGTCCTATAATTGCTTGTTTTTCTCCTTTCCTTTAGTTAGGGTTGATGATGTCATTCAGTTTTGGGGCTTGTTTGGGATTTTTGTACCTATGGTGGCCATACACAGAAAAATCAAGTTGAATCCTACATCTGCAAACGATTGTACTTTTTTTTATAGACATTAATATAATCCTTATTACGGAACAAAAAAAAATATTAGCATTAATTGAAAGATAAACTCAATTAACAAATGAAAAATTTATCATAATATTATCAAATTAACCATAAATATAGTTAAATTATTAAATAAGTTAAAAAAAATTAAAATGAAAATGATACTTTAGATAAATATTAAAAATAAAAATAAACCATGTTAAAATTGTTAAAGCTAGAATTTTAACTTTTACATTAAAAATTACATCAAACTTAAAAATTTAAAATTAAAATGAAACCTATTAAAAAGATAAAAAGTCAATTCATATTTTTTAATTTTTTTTAATATTGAAAAATAATTATATTTATTAGAAACTTATTATATATAAAAAATAATTATTAAAATAATTTTTTATTTTTTATTTTTGTTATACAACGGGGGTGTCCCCACGACCTAGCCTAACGGCCCAATAGCCCTTACCTTGGGTACCTGAGGCGAGCTAGGGTGAGACTAGTCCCCTGCAAGTGAGAACCCCCACCCACAAGAAGTCCCACCTCTTAAACCCAGGAGTGGAGCCGAACCCGAGACCAATGGGGAGCAAACCCACTGCTCAAGCCAACTCTACTACCCATTCAGGCTAATTTAAATTTAAATTTAAAAATATTTGAACATATAATTTATTATTTATATATTATATTCATTATAAGAAATCTTGATATTATATTTATTGATAATATCTTGATATCATTACAAAAATAATTAATAAGATCATCAAAACTAAAATAATTTAATAACTAGGAAATATAATGATAACTTGCTTTAATGGATCAATTCTAATCAAGTGCATTTCTTTCATAACTATAAAAGATCCTACTAATTAACTTTGAAACAAACATTCATAATATTTTTAACAATAGTTCACATGAAAAGAGATAGATCTCAATTGTTTCATCATAGGATTAATATAGAGCACAAGGAAAAAGATTCAAAAGGGTATGAGTGCTAAATCATTTTTTCACTTATACAAGACAATGCCTTTTTTTCAGAGGGGCAAACAATTTTGACCTGGAGCTATGAATCGGTAAGGTCACAAACGGGGGATCTCATCTCCAATATAAATTATCAACAATTACACCCCAATGGGTTTGAACCTTGATGGCAATAATAACAACACAACTCAACCATCATACCATTCCACTATTGGCTATACAAGACAATGTCTTAATATTAACTTTCCTTATCAATTTAAAGTGGTTATCTCTACCAATGAATTTTGAAACATTTGATGAACTGGGATGTTTAAATACTTTGTGTAAGGACACAAAATGAGAATTGAGCTAAATGATTTTACCAACTAGACACTTTCATTCACTAAAAGAGAGATAGTTTTTTCTCTAATCCAAGAGTCATATGTGGTGAGAGCCAATGAAATTCAAATGATATAATAAGTTCTTGATTTAATTGATAAATACTCATATCTTGCACCAAAATGGATACATTGAATTAGTAACATGGCCATCATGTATAATATTGTATTTCAATGTAGTGATAATCTCATGGTAGAATCAATGAGAAAGAATACTCACATTGACACCATTAGCATGTACTAACACCTACTCAAAGAATTCAATGTGTATAATATACAGTACACAAGAATAACAAGAATGTAAAATAGTTTTTTATTGGAAAAATGCATATATTAATAAATGAAAAATAATGTACAAGAGAAAAAGATAGCCTAGAGGAGGCACTTCCAAGCTAAGAAGCCTGAAATTAACAATTCAAGTTTGAATATAGTTGTAATTAAGCATTACATAGTACAGCAAAATTAGCTGAGACATTAAAAGACAAAATTAGTGTAAAATACAAATTACAATAAGAGAAAATATCACTTTTCTCCAAGAGGAGATAGCACATTCTCTTTCGTAATTGTGTTAAACATTGGAAGTAGAGACCCATCATGATCTTTAGTGATAATTTCTAGTTGAGATTGCACTTTAGATAATTGTATTTGGAGCTCTAAATTGTAGTTGTTTTTTTACTACTATAAAAAATATTAGAGCATAAACCATGCATAATCAATTCTATTGGAAGAAAATGGCTAGAAAAGATAGCTTTACATTGAAGCATCCAAATATATAAAAGGATACACTAACAATAATATTCTACTTGATTATATTATGCGAATAGTGTAGCTCTAAAAGTTTTGATTTCCATTTTAAGCTTATGTTAAATATGGTGGAAATGTGGGTCATAATTATTTTCCATATTTGTTGAGTATGCTTGCAAGTCCAAAAGCATGTTTAATAGTTTCAAGCTTGTGATAGAATGAGCATCTAGTGTATTGGTTAGGAAGAAAGGTGAGGCATTCTTTGGGTATGTGCAAGATCATCATGGAAAAAATAGGCCCTTAAGTGGCAAAAAATTTAGAAAAATCAGAGTTAGGAAACTTAACGTAAAAATTTGAATAAGTTATCTATATTATTTCAAAAATATGTAAGAATAGAATTGTAGCAAATTGAATGTAGTTTCTAAACTTCTAGGTTTTTTTTTTTTTAAATCTAATTGGTGAAAATTTTTAAATTTCAATGTAGTAGTACTTAAATTTGGAAAAATAAGAAGTGTCGTCTGACCAGCCTAACCACAATTAAATGATAATATTTTTTATAAGATTTTAGATGTAAGTAGAGGACTCGTGTCTTGATGTGATGCATATTTTTTTGTAATTTTTTTCCAAGTAAATAATTAAATATGAATTTTTTATTACAAATTTTAAAAAATATAAAAACTCGTATGTATGACCACCTTAACTTGGTCAAAAATTCATGAAATTAATATTTTTTTAAATCCTATAGTGTTCAAAGCATAGAATGTGGCACATGTTTTGGATTCAAAAAATGTTATACCATTTGAAAGCTATAGATGTTTTTCAATCAGCGTATCAATCAGGACTTTAGTCGTAATTCAAATAGAAAATGAATAATAATTATTTATTAATTTCAAAGTAAAGCATAATTTATATTGGTGAAAAGTTGATAATCTTCTTTAAAAGTCTTTTTTGTTTCATCAATTTTGGGTTTAAAAAAGTTATCAGCCACATACCCTACACATACCAATCATATCGCCACTTTTTGGTCCATCATGATCCTGCACATACCTATCCAACATTAGTTTTATAATGAATAATCTTTCATGCTAGAAGACTTCATGGAGTTTCCAACACACTATCTAACTTGGTCTTGCATCCTCTTCCTAGATGGTGACAACACTAGATGTGCGTGAAATCTCTGAAACCCTAATCCAAATGAGTGCAGAGAAGTAAAGCCACAATGCAAGGCCTAAGAAAGTAGTAAAAGGAAAGATAATTACTTCTACAATAGTGGAGGAAGAAGTAGTACAAGAAGTACAAAAACCTCTACAAAAAAATAGGAAAGAGCACATAGTATAAATCCAATAACCAAAGGAAAAAGAGTGACCACAACCTCCTATTGATGTGATGGAAACTACCAACACCATCATTTATCATGGTATGCTCTCAAAAGTACTATCCATGTATGAAGATTCAGATAGTGATAATTGGGATAAAATAATACAAAATTTGATAATGTACATAAGAAAATTTGACAAAAGTCTAGAGGAAGTAATCAAAGACTTCCCACAACCCATTATTACCACAATTTGGGAAAGGAGGGAGAAAGCCCTAAAGGAAGAAGAATAAATAAGGGAGAAATAAATTAAAGAGGTAGGGGCTAGCCTTACCACAAAACAAAAAGACCACCTCACATAGGCCCACTTGCATAAGAACTTCATACAAAGAAGAGGGCGGACACTTTAATTAGAGGCCAACAAGAAGAGGTTGCTAAAATACAAGAGGAGACTGCCACAATAACAAAGAAAATCATGAATCCAATGTTGGAAGAATAAAGAACAAAGAACCAAACAATACCATCTCCCACAAGAAGCCCACCATGCAGGAAAGGGAAAGAGGAACAAGAATAGGATATGGAAGAAACAACCATGCCGGTTTCTCTAATCCAATAAATAAAGGATAACTTGGTGCAAGAAAAGCAATTATAGCTAGCATCCACTCCTTAGCTTATACAATTACCAGTGATGGGATCCCAAGTAAACCTAGCAAACATTTCCCCACTTCATAAACTAAAACTGAGAGATATTTTCCATGCTAAATCTAAGGAAGAGATACTCCAACCACATGTGGACAATGAAGAGCAGTTAGAAGAGGCATTACAGACACTACAAAGCTCAATCCCACATATACAAAGGGACACTTCCCTTCCGCTATTGCAGTAACTCAAATAACTAGTGGATGGTCTAAAATTAGACCTTAAGGCATAGAAAGATAAGATAAGGAAAGAATCTCAATAGGAAGTGTTGAAGAAGATCATAGAGGAGGCCACAAAAAGGTGTGTGGCAGCCCACTCTCAACTAGACAAGCAGTTGAATAATGTGGAAGGGAGAATAGAAAAAGCTAATGCCATGTACCAATTTTTCTCTAATGCCCCACCCTCACTAAAATATTGAAAGACCAAATATCTCGATTGGAGGTTCAAATAGTACAAGTTGTCTCATCCTATGACCTACTGAAATATATGGATGGCATAATAAAGGTATAAATAGAGAATACACAAACTTAGTTGTAGCAACTACAAGAATAGAGGGAAAACATAAAGATGCAAGTAAAACAATTATGGGAAAAAATTAGCATCAAGATAGCACATTTATATGAAGTATTAGGGGAGGCCAAAATGGTAGCTCAACAAATTCAAATTCCTAAGAATCTTACGGAGGAAAAATTTACCCTAATAAATACACAAGGCTACATTAAAGTATTCTAGGAAGTCAAATAGCAATGGGATATTGCATTGGTGTAGCTAAATGTCATTTACAAGCACATTCTCCCAAGTAACTGAGAAACATGTCTTGGGGACAAGACATAATCTTGAAAGGGGGGATGATGTTAGATGGGTACAGGGTAGAAAGTAAAAGCTATCGAACTCACTACTATGGCAATGGAAAATGTATCCCTTTTCCTTACCTAATTTGGGAATAATTAATGAATTTAATGTTGCCTTGATCTAGTGTTGTAATCTGTTTTCCACATTCACATTAGATTTAGGGCACGTTTAAGCTAAATAAACCTAAATTTTCCTTGATTTAATATTGTAAAGTGTATTCATTTACACCTTCACATTAAATTTAGGGCCCTTGGATGTGATGTTTCCTTAATCTAATGTTGTAATGTGTTAGACACATTCACATTGGATTTACGGCCCTTTAAAGCTAAATAGACCTAATTTTGCCTTAATTTGGTGTTGTAAAGTATATTTATTTACACTTTCACATTGAGTTTTGGGCTCTATTACATTTATGACCTTTATATCATCATTGATAGGCCCTTAGGACATTATATTATGCATCCTAAGGATTATTTCAACCAAAATCTTGACAAGATCAACAAATAGACTTAATTTCTTAACTCCCTGACATTTTCTCTCTCTAAAAAGGCCCTTTCAGACCCATATGCCACCTTGGGCATATGAGTCCCATTTGGCTCATTTTTAGGGTTTTGAACAGGAAGTCAGGGTTTTAAATTCAAATTTTATGAATGGCAACCTTTGGGATCTAATTAACAGGAAATTAGATGGATTTCCTATATAAGAAATTTCTCAAATCATTATTTCATTAATCCTTCATAATATTAAGTCAAGCACTCAAGAGTTAAGTATTCCAAGACTTCACAAGAGTATCAAGAGAGTTTACAAGAGCATTTCTAGGGAATTCAAAGGCATAATTCTTCATCATTTATCATAGCAATTCAAGATCCATCATCATGTCAAGATTATCAAGCAGATCAAGCATGTTTTTGAGCTAGTGTTGTGATGTAGCATTGAAGATCCATTTGCAAGCATTGTTTCATATCCATATTCAAGATCTAGATCTACATTCTTCATGGCCACTTCATGTTAGATTGCAAATTTACAAGACATCATTCAAGGTATCAGTGTTCATGTTTCATGTTCCATGTTTCATGTTTCATGTCCTTATCTCATTATCTCATCATTTGGTTTAATTACCTCAAAGGGGTTTGACCAAGGAAAACCCCTACTCTCTAACAATCAACAAGTTTTTCTCTCTCTAAATGTGTAATTGTAGATCTAGGTGTCTTGAAGCTTAAAGATCCTTTGAAGATTAGGTTTCAAGATTGAATAAACTCATCAAGTTATCACAAGGTTGTCTCGTCACTTACAAGGTCACAAAAAGTCTTCTACAGGTTGCAAATCAGGGTTTCTAATCCAAAAACAAAGTGTGGTAGAAAGAGAAGATATTGGAGAGAAAAATTATATCTTAATCCTCTAAAAAATCATACTGGGACTGATACACCACCTTGGGCATATGAGTCTGAAAACAACCATTTTTTATTGTTTCAGGAGATTCAGAATAAGCACTGTCAAATTCCAGTTTTGGTGAAGAAAACCCATTTTGGCACTAAATCGCCCAGACTAGTGCATGAATCCCACTCAACATTAAAATTATCATTTCCAACATTTTTAGTCCTCATTTAAGCCTCTATAGGTTTCCAGGTGCACACTTCTAATTTTACAACCTTCTATTCTAATTTATATGTATTTCTAGGTCATTCATTCAAGTTTCATGCATCGTTAGGTTTAAACATTAGATCTTGTATCTCATTAGTCTTTACAAATCCTAGCTTGGTTTTGAACCCCTCTTTAGTCATTAATCAAACCCTATGGCACCCTATTACTAGATCTCTTCCTCTCATCTTAGCATTGAATAGAGATCTCTAGGGTTTCCTTCAATGTGGAGTGTAGAAGATTATTGTCCTATGTCCTAAACCCTAACAACGATAATTTTCTACCTTACATTTTGGTGAATCTGCATTTAGAACACATCATTTATTATTTTGAGTGCATCATCATCCTAGATTTTTCTTGCATTAACATTGCATTAGGGTTTGCATTAGTTAATTGGCATCTAGGGTTTCTAAATCTTGCATTAGTGAAAGTGCATATACGTTGCATTTTGCATCTTGCATCATTGAATTTCATTTGAAATCTGCATTTTCACTTAGCTTAGACATCACTCAAACCAAAAGGCATAAAAATCACTTAAAATTTATTTAAAATTATGCAAAAAACCCTCACTTGGACTCATACGCCCTTTTTAGTCCCAGTGCAGATCTAAAACTGCATTTTACAACGTTTAAAACCTTATTTTTTCATTTCTATTTAATTTATCTGTTTCAGTTGGTTGATTTTATGTTACATGCATTTCACTAATTCTAGCTTAAATAATTTCATTTCATGCATTGCTTAATTCCAAATTTTCATTTTAAACATTTCCTTTTGAAATTGTGGCATAGTGTAATCAATAAAATACCTTGCTTAGAATTTGAAATTTTCATTTACACATTTCATTCTAGGTCATTGCATTGCATTTTAAGTCTCTTTCCATTTTGAGTTTATATAGATTACTTTTTACAAATGTTGGTATCTATATTTTCCAAGTTTTCAAAGAAAAAGTTAGTCAATAAGAATTTCACTCATCTGTTCAATACATGTCCTAGTTATGAGAGTCTCTTATTGCAAGAGAGTGAAAATATTAAACTTACCCCCCCTCTTATCTATCCTATTTATGGGGATGATGTGATGGAAGAGGTTGCAAGCATAGAATTTTGGATGTTGTGGTTGTGTTGCTGATATGTGTTTGTCATTGATGTCAACACTATTAGCATTAATGTCTTAGAGGTTGTATATGTCGAGGATATTGAGAAAATTGTAATGAAATAAGTTGTAGGTTGTCAGTGGTGAAGTGAAGTTTAGTCTGTCGGTGAGTTCAATACATTGATGATCAAAGGTTGTGGATTAAAGGGTTTCTTTTCAATTATATCTAGTTTATCCACATTAAGTTTCAGAGATCCACATGAAGATTTGTTCATGTTATGAAGATTTTTATTTTGATAGTTTTTTTGTTGCTTCAATTTGTGTTCCTGAATGAAGATGATGTGATTTCAGTAAGTTCAGTGGTTGCAGATGCTTCTTTGGTGATTCATGACATTTGTGGATGTTTCTAGATCATGCTCTATCTGTGTTGCATGTCTGCATTGATCGGTGTGCTCACGATTCAAGATTTTCTCTTATGTGTTCATGTTTTTCTTGTTCTTGGCTGACAACCCATGTTGAAGTGTGTTGTGGATCTTTGAGGAGTAATTTTTGAAGGTGGTCCGTGTTTGAGAATTTTATTTTGGGTCTTCACTATGTTGTGGCCGACCTTGGTTGATTCGCGTTAATAATCTTTATTGTTTTGGGCCAACAGTTTGTATTCATTTTATTATTTCATTGAGGCCGACATGTAGCGACATAATTTCTTGTTGTAGATATATAAGAGCGATTGTTTTATCATTTGAAGGCATGAGTATGTGAAGTGTGCAAGTCATGTGTGCAAATAATGTTTAGATCTTTCGAAGGTAGAAGCAGAGTGTGAAGAAGAGTGAGCAGAGTGTGAAGAAGTGTTAATGTGCTTAATCGAAACTATAACTAGGCATGTTAGTAGATGCTATTCTCTCAGTTCAATCATGTGGATGTAAATCTTTTGTAAGATAGTGTGTCTTCCTTTCTGTAATTGAGCAGTGAGCTCTAGGAAATGCACCTGAATGCATGTGCATTCCCGATTCATATTTCTTTATACTTTTGACAGGGTATAATCTTGTGGACTAACCTACACCATGGTTTTTCCCCTAACAGGGTTTCCACGTAAAAAATCTTGGTGTTATGTGTGTTTCTATTGTGTTGTTGATTTATGCTTTTATGGTTATTAATCAAATCTAAGAATAAGAAGAATAAGTTGAATACATTTGAAATTTTGTGACAACTGGTTCACCCCCCCTCTCAGTTGTCTTCCCCTGTGTTTCCAACATAGAAAACCATGACGATCATAATTTTTCTTCTCACCATACCTCTCCTTTTAGTGACGAAGGTATCTTGGGGAAAGATGCAATTGTTGAGAATCATGAAAGTCTTGCTTTTCCTTCTCCTCCTCCCCCTTGGGAAGATATTATAGCACAATTGGATGAGATCATAGACACATTCCTAAACATCACCTTACCTAGTTTCCATTCATCTTTTTCTTGCGAGAAGGTTGTAGTGAAAGAGGATGCAATTGAAAGTGAGGATGATAGGTTGGTGTTAAATGATAAAATCTTTAAGGTCTATAACAACCCTCTTTATGATTCTTCCCCTACCTTATCCTATTTTGGAAGAAATTAGGGGACAAAGGAATGAAATCATAAATTATCATGAAAATCATACTTGTTCTTCTCCTAGTATCTCTCCTAGTTGTGAAGAAGATACTTTGATTGATGAAATTCATGAGAATCTTAGTTGTCCCTCTTCACCTAGGGAAACCCTTATTGAGCAAGAAAATTCAAAAATTGATAATTCCCCTACTTGTGATGAAGTCATTTTAGAAGAACCAATCTTTGAATTTCAAGAACATCTAGTTTTAGTTCTCCTAAAACTCTCGTCTTAGGGAAAATATCATGGTGGAGGAAAATGACAACATTTTGGCTTCCTTTGATAATAGTCAAAAGATGATATAAGACTGCCTTTTATTAGAAATACATCAAACCAAGACCGTTGAGATTATGAATGCGCAAGTTTCCATTGGATCCCCCTTTATTAATGGACCTCCTGCATATCCTATGGGACATCCTAAGAATCCTCTAACCTTTTACCCACCCTCACACAAACCTAAAACTCAAAACAAACCTAAACTTATCCTTTATCCACCTAAGAATAATGTTTTGCAACAATCAAATTACAATACTATTACTCATACATATAACACTAAAAAAAATCCACAACCAAGAAAAACACCTTCAACATCCCTCCCATTACCTAACCCTATCTTTCCTAGTCCTCCTCATTTACCTTTAAAAATCGGAAATGAGTATGATCTTGTTGAACAACTGAAGAATACTCCTACTGAGATATCATTGTGGGACCGTATTCAAGCCTCCCCTCACTATCATAGTATGATTTAAAGTACTTTACAACAAGTTCCTATCCCTTCTAGTGTGCAACTAAATGACATAGCAACCCTGATTCAAGAAATGAATGTCAACATTGTTTTCCACTAAAGTGAGCTCCCTCCTTTGGAAGTGAAAAACAAAATGATCCTCTCATGATAATGGCTATCCATAATAGGTTGGGAACAAAATGAACCATCATCGATAATGGCTCTACCCTTAATGTGTGTAGTGTATCCCTTTTGGATAAGATTGGCGTGGATAAATGAAAAATTCAACCAAACTCTTCATCTATTAAGGGATTTGAGAATGTACGAAAACAACCGCTTGGTGTGATCACTTTGCCTATTACAGTTGGAAAGGCCACATTAGAAACACCGATCCATGTTATGCCTCATGATCTTTCATATAATCTCCTTTTAGGCAAACCATGGATTCATGCAATGAATGGGGTGCCTTCTACTCTTCATCATGTAATGAGATATTTCTACAACAACAAAGTATACACACTCGAATATAACCCTAAACCAAAAATTTGTTTTCAAACATTGAGAAAGGCAAGGAAAATCCTTTGAAAACATTAACACCAACTACACAAGTAGAGCCCGTGCAACAAAAAGACAAAGAAAAACATATTGAGGAAGTCACGAAGCTACTAGAAGATGATTGGGGTTCCTTAGACTTCAAACAAACATTCATGGGAGAATACAAGATCATAAACTAATACTCTAAAAAGGGAAAATAAAAATGAGTAATGTCAACACATAATTTGGAAGACCCTTCGAAAGCATCCACCTCAACCAATTTCGAACAAAAAAAAACAAATTACATTAAAAAAATTGATGAACTTAATCATGAGCAACCACCAAATCCAAAAGAGATGAAAAATATTTATGGAAAAGGTTATGAAATTATGAAACAACTTGGTTATAGTGGAAAAGGATGTGGTGCTAGAGAATGAGGTATTTGTGTCCTTATAGAGTCTAACACCCAAGAAAAGACTAGTGGTCTTGGTTATTGTCCCTTGAAAGACACAAATAAGCCTTCACTCAATATCAACACTATTAGAAAAGACTCCTCTAATCCAAATTGAACATTAGTGTATCCTAAACTGATAGAAACTAGTGATCTTGATTGTTATCCTTTGAAAGAAATGAAAGAAACAAAGAAGTCATCGCTTAATATCAATGCCATCACACAAAACACTAATGATTCAAATTCATTAGATTTTACACCTTCCTTTAAAGGAGAGAACAAAATCTTGCAATCTAAAGAGTCTTGTGTAGGTATGACACCTTGTACTAAGCAATAGATATCTTTGTCACAAAATAATGAAACAACCTCTACTTTTGATCAAGAGAGTATCTTGACAAGACTCCTCCAAGATCTTCTGATATCTCTCCCTCCAAGAACATGAAAGAAATTTTACTACAAGATTTTATTTTGTGCATATCATAGAGTTCATGGTCATTCTACTATTGAATGTAAAGCTTTGACTAATCGAATTCAACATCTTAAGGATTGTGGTGTTCTTCCTTATGTTGAGGCATCTAGTTCCTCTTTTCATTTTGGCTCATCCTTGTCTTGTACTAAGTGGTGGCAAGGGGTTAGGTAGCCTTGTCCTCATATGTCACTTTTCATTTTCTCTTTTGGCTAGTTGACAACCTTTCATGAATATATGTAAGAGCAAGCTTGGGATCTAGATGACATGCCTTAACTTGACTCACATGTGACATACTTAGCATTAAATTTTTGGGGAAACCCCTTACTCATGATGTAGCTTATTGGAAACATATGACTTAGCATAGGGCTTTCTAAATAAGCTCTCATGTCTTCTTCTACTTTAAGGGAATTTCTCACATCAATGATGTTAGTAACCACTTTAAAGTGGGGGCATACATTGACACTCATGTTTCATTGTGTGATTTTATTTCTTCTTGTGATGCGTCCTTTTCCTAGTGTTTTCATTGGGCTTGATTTCCTCTAAGAGCGTGATATTTCTTTGACTTGTCCTCTCTTGGAGACATTGAGCACAATGTTCCCTAAGAAGAGACCTTACATAAACTAAGAAAAATACCTTTGAACACACCTTACACTATTTCATATTTACAACATTAGTTATGTGGCCACCTTGCATAACACACTTTTCTTTCTTGTGGTGCCATCTTGTTTGTTCATGAGTTTTAAGCATACGAAGCTTTGCTTGCCTCATGAAGCTCGAAGTTCATTGTTTTTTGGTGCCTTACCAAAGTTATCAGGAGGTATAACTTTGGTATGGTTGGATGAGAAGATGATCCAAGGCATGACTTTCCTTTAGCCACTCGCGTGTGTTGTGAGTGCATACCGAATACATGTGTATGTGTCTCACTCTCTTGGATTACTCACCCAGGGGACAGCTTGAAGTTTCATTTCCTCAAAGTGAGTGTGCATCTTTGGACAAATAGCTTAGATCTGATCCACATCGTGTTGGACAAATGGTCGAGGCTTGATCCACTTATCTTTATTTTCACTTTTTTGTTCTTTCTTTTAGACATTGCATGTTTGTGTATCTTCTTTTTCTGAAAATCATACACCTTGTGTGTGTCCTTTTGTGCTTATGTCAGTTTGATGTAGGATCTTAGATCCTAGAGGCTTGACCACCTCCTTTGATCCTTGTTGTCCTAGACCATCTGCATCGGTACACTTGGACCCCTCTTGAATGTCTACTTTCGTGTGAGTTTGAAGCAAGTTCCTCCTCTCACTAAAGTGGGGGCTAAATGTGGCAATGAAAAAAGTATCCCTTTTCCTTACCTAATTTGGGAATAATTAATGAATCTAATGTTTCCTTGATCTAGTGTTATAATGTGTTTTCCACATTCACATTGGATTTAGGGCCCGTTTAAGCTAAATAAACCTAACTTTTCCTTGATTTAATGTTGTAAAGTGTATTCATTTACACCTTCACATTAAATTTAGGGCCCTTGGACCTAATGTTGCCTTAATCTAGTGTTGTAATGTGTTGAACACATTCACATTGGATTTCAATCCCTTTTAAGCTAAATAGACCTATTTTTTCCTTAATTTGATCTTGTAAAGTATATTTATTTACACTTTCACATTGAGCTTTGGGCCCTCTTACATTTATGACCTTTATATCATCATTAATAAGCCCCTAGGACCCTATATTATGCATGTCAAGGCTTATTTCAAGCAAAATCTTGACAAGATCAACAAATAGACTTAATTTCTTAACTCTTTGACATTTTCTCTCTCTAAAAAGGGCCTATGGGACCCATACGCCACCTTGGGCATATGAGTCCCATCTATGTGGGACCCATATGCCACAAGTGGAATATGAGTCCCATTTGGCCCCTTTTTAGGGTTTTGAGTGGGGAATCAAGGTTTTAAATTCAAATTTTATGAATGTCGGCCTCTAGGATCTAATAAACAGGAGATTAGATGGATTGCCTATATAACGACAAGTGCAAAAAGATGGGGGCCATTTGTGGCCAAATTTAAAAAAAAAATTTAAAATCTCATAACGCGAGTGCATTATAACACGCTCACATTATGAGGTATTAAAAGCAAAAAAAGGAATTTGAAATCATTTTCATTGTGACTGTGTTTTTTTCTGCCCGTGGCCAAAACCCTTCATTTCCGCGCTTGCATTCTAGGAGGAGCCATCTAGCAAGTTTTTTTGTCAAATTGTTGTTTCATCTCCAGGATGTTGCCACATCGATGAGGAGGTCTAAGAGGTAAGGATTGTTTTTTTTTATTGTGAATTTGTTAGTTTTAGGTTGTTTTTGATATTTACTTTTTGAATTTGTAGGAGATGTTAATGAACCTGCAAACCCTCCTCAAAATCCTTAAAAATCACAATAATAACAAGAGGAACAAAATCCTCAACAAGTACAGCAACAACATCAACAAAATCCTCAAGTTGAACAACCACAACAACAATCTCCTCCACTAATCCCTAAACATCCTCCTGACACTCAGCAAAACTTAATAAGTGAAATTGAAAACAATAAAAAATAAATTGAGGAGTTAATCACGAGGTTGAATGATCCAAATGGTTCAACCATGGAAAGAAAGACCCTAGCAACTTCACTCAAAGAAATGTTTAAAAATGTAGATTCAATCAACAAACAATTAACTGGTTGGCAACATAGGAGGCAGGCAGCTAGGTATTAATACCAGGATAAATTATCATATAAAGATGTAAAAGATTTAAAAATTACAAAATTAGATTTGTGCTCATTATTCGCTAACCCACACACAAATGCAATCTTACGCTCAATGTGAAGAGGTTTCCTATCCATTGGTTCCACCACGAATAGATTAGGACATTTTTTTGGGATAGGTGGTACATGCTTTTTTATTACCCACCATGCAACAATTGTAAAGTCCCACAATATTTCCTAAGGAAACTATACTGTGAGTTATCTTGAACAAAATCATGAATTATTTTGATATGAGGGACTTCTAGGGAAGAGGTGGGGGATCGACACAAGATAGACTCGATGTACATTAGGATCCTAGGCAGCAAGCGAGACGACCTGTCGCTAGGCCGCCTCATGAGCACATCGTTATCCCTTCCATCGCGAAGGAGAGTGCCGAGGTAGAGATTTTGCAGGACATCAAATCTTTGACTCAAAGTGTCATCTAGCATGCCAACCCTATACTACAACATCATCAAGGGGAGTCTTCGAGTGGTGGGTTTCAATCCCCTTTGTGTTAGCCTTGCAGGGCAACTTGTTCATATGACCCCACCGACACTCAGGAGGCTGCTACATAGGATAGGTCTGTAGCTATGGAGATGGCAAGGGCAGCTAACATTTTGAATGAGGCCTATGGTGTTAATTCTCAGGTAAATTTTAGCATGTTCATTGAATTTAATTTATTAAATTTAAATTTTGAAATGCAAGATTAACTAATTTAGTTTTATGATTTTAATAAAATTTTAGGGTCACAATGTTGATACTAGACACACCATCCCTACACCCACTTATTTCTCCATTGCATCTACTGTTGAGGCATGTAACTAGTAAACAATTATAAATTTATTACATGTTAATAGCATTATTTTATGAATGGTATTCTAATATGTGATTTTGGATGTTGAATAGGCTAATATTGGAGGTTTTGAGGCAACACCTCCCAGTGCTAGTGGATTTAGACAAACCTACATGTAGGTAATAGAATAAAGAGTTTAACAAATGAATTGTACTCATTGATTACATTGCATTGCACATCTTTCAAACTCAAAGCATTACTTCATAATCCATAACTAATAACTAGATGTTGATAGATGAAAAAATTTCAACTACAATATAGTTGTTTAGAAAGTCAACATAAGCAGTGATGCTAATACTTCACATAGCATAAGTAATAAGTAGGAGCAACTTCCAATTGCATTTTCTTGTCATGACATTCCATGAGACCACTTTTTATTGAGGCATGTTTTCAAACACTTCACTACCTTGTGTATGCTATGGATGCTTGGAAGAAATATATGAAAGAATAATAGTAAGCAATAGCATAGACAAGGAAATGAGTTTTTAGAAAAAATTCCTCAAAGAAATGCGGTCTCATGGTGATGTCCATCACCATGAGACCCAATTTATTTGAGGCACTTTTTCAAACAGATCAATGCCTTTTCTATGCTACCACATTTTCCATACATGTCTACCAAATCATTTTATCAAACAATTCATTTCCTTGTTGCTACAGCTAAAAGCTTAAAAAAGGTGCTTTCCAACAAACTATGGATACTTGGAAAAAATATATCAAAGCATAATAATAAGCAATAGCATAGACAAGGCAGTGAGTAGTTTGAAAAAATACCTCAAAGAAATGCAGTCTCATGGTGATGGAATGTCATTCCATCACCATGAGACCACATTTCTTTGAGGAATCTCTTCAAACAACTCACCACCTTTTCTATGCTACCACATTTTCCATACATGTGTACCAAAGCATTTTATCAAACTACTCACTTCCTTGCTACTATGGCTAAAATCCTAAAATAGGTGCTTTCCAACAAACTATGGATGCTTGGAAAAAATCTATCAAAGCATAATAGTAAGCAATATCATAGTTAAGGAAGTGAGTAGTATGAAAAAATGTCTTGAAGAAATGTGGTCTCATGGTGATGGAATGACATTCCATCACCATGAGACCACATTTCTCTGAGGCATTTTTTCAAATAGCTCATTGCTTGAAGAATAGAAGCCAACCCATTAGCCAAAATTACCCTCCAAATTCTTTTCAAGGTCGTGATCATCCTCAATTTACCAATCCATGGAACCTTCCACCTTTTATTCCACTTTTTCATGTCCCCACCCCTCCCTCTTCATGTAATGATCGCCCTCCATCTCATAACCAAGACCACACTATACCATTCACCCTATCCCAACATAATACCATAGAGAAGGTAATGAATTGTTTGAAAAAATGCCTCAAAGAAATCCGGTCTTATAGTGATGGAATTCCATGACACATTTGTTTGTAATGGCATTCCATCACCATGAGACCCCATTTCTTTGAGCCATTTTTTCAAATAGTTCACTTCCTTCTCTATGCCAACACAATTATCATACATTTCTATGAAAGCATTTTATCAAACAGTTCACCACCCTGCTGCTATGGGTAAAAGCCTAAAAACACGTGCTTTCAAACAAGATATGGGTAGGGAAAATAGTAAGCATGATAGTTAGAAATATATAGTTTAATAAATACTCAAAAAAAAATTCATTATCTCATACATTATAAGCCATGATATGGATCACTATTGTAGTTTTTGTGATTGAATAATTTGTTATTTTATTTTCAAATGTTTCCAATGATACACCTTTGAATGTTCATAGGGAAATGGAGATAGGTGTTTCATCTTCTATAGACTCCTCAATGGCTCTGACAGGGGAGGTATGAGGCAAATTACTAAATTTCAATTTACATGCGTTGTTATAGATGTTAGTGAAAAATCAAACCATTATTGATTCATAGTTTAATTTCTATTTGGATGGTTTATATAGGGCTTCAACATGCCTCAACATGGGCACTTGAATATTTCCCTCATGGAGAGTGATCATCAGATGGTGGTAAGTGATTATTTTGTTAAATATATCATTTTTTATAATGTAATTTGTATATATTAATGTCTTTACTTCTTATTGTAACAAATAAGACTTGACCAAGAACTAAACCTTAGGAGAAGCACCAAGAGCATTCCTCGGCTGTAGAATAAACGAGTGAGATGTATCGCCATCCAATTGACTAGCAAAGGGCAAGAGTTTATTTTGAGAGCATGGAGAGCAATGAATTTTGATTTCAAAGCCCTTTATTGTATGCCTATATGGCATTTTTGTACATATTTTGTATTGGATATATATGTCATTGTATGCCTATATGGCACTCTTGTAAACCTATATGGCTATTTTTTACATATATTTTATACTTATATCGACATATTGATGTATGCCTACATGGCTATTTGGTTAATACAAATCTTTTTTATCGATGGTGTCCATATTTGCATTATAAATCCATGGTTCAATAGATATGAGTTACGTGTACTCAAGTGTATACTTTACAACTTACGTGTATGCTTTGTGACACGTGTATTCCAATGTATACTTTGTGACTTACGTGTTTTCATGTGTATGCCTTGTATTCATGCATATACTTTGTATTAATTTGTGTATACTATGTATTCGTGTGTATACTTCAAGGCTTACATGTTTTTGAGTACTTGTGCTTCCCTTATTCACATGTACATGCTTGACTTATTCACATGTATACTTATTAATTGGTTAGCCCTAGCATTGATCACTGTTGTCCTTCATGGTTTATCTTGAATATTAATTGATTGATGCTAAACAACTTCAATATCTCTAGGAATACTAGTAGAGTTACAAATTCAAAAATTGCACAAATTGAAAAGAAAAGATTAACTATAAATAAATGCACATATTATTAACTTGATAATTGATTAAGAATTAGTATAAAATATATCAAAAGATGATCCTTCTAGAATGGCAACTACCAGTTAGAAAATAGGCAAAGCATTCCCAATACTTTGAAAGTAATAATCCACCAAAATTGCAACAAGAGAGAAGGATTATTTAAGATCCTTGATCAATTTATTTCCTAATTCTCCCTTGTTCTTACATATCTCAATTCAGTTTAATCCAAAGAGTTCCATGAAATACTTTATTTAAGAGCAAAAAATACATTTTTAATTAGTATTCCATGAAATTTTTCATAAAAAAGAACCAATATATTTAATATTTTGATTGGAACAACTCAATTAAGCAAAGGATGCATAATCTTCACAACACTTGCAAAACATAATATTCATAGTAGATGATGAGTAGTTAAATACTTGACACATTATCATACAAACATTTATCTTGAATAGTCTTTAAACATTTTCATAGCATAATCGTCATAGTCAAGAATGAGTTGTTATGTTCTTGATCCATCACCATATAAACACGTCGAAAGATGTATATGTCAACTTTTTGCAATATTATTTCTTGTATAGGAAATGGACTTGGGAGAAAGAAAGTTATAATTTATAATAAAAGTAAGAAATGGACTCAACAGTAGAAACTTTATTTATCACACCAAATAATAAATGTACGTGAGAGCATCATGTGTTTCTCTTAAAATCCAATTTCCAAGCATAGCAAATCATTTCAAATGAAAATGACAAAATGCTTCACAACCAAAGTTGTTAATTGAGGAAAAATAAAATGTTTCCAAGTTCCACCATTGTACGCATTTACAATTGGTTCTATATTATTGCAAGGGCAAGGAGGATAATTAAAAAATTTCTTGCGCTTGATAGAATTGAGGATGATCATATGTTTTTTGTGTGGAAAACTCGGACTTCTCAACTGCCGTGTGTATGTTTCTCTTTTCAACTAAAAACTGGACACCATGGGAAAATGACTCTGAGATAAATAAAAAATAGAGGTTATTGTAGAGGGGCCCAACATGATCCCGTAGGCTCAAATGGATAGTTCGTAAGCATCACAGTTTCTGAGTAATAGCCTGTCAAATATTGTTTCCCTTTTCAACTTTGGACCTATTGCCAATAGATTTGCACCCTGCTGAATGCAATATTCAGCAACCTACTAAAACATGGAAACCTTCTTTAGATGTGGGTGGTCTAAACAAAGAAGGAATCTCTAGAGTGAGCTGGTTCTCCGAATGATAAGTCATATTCTAAAACTTCAGAGGAAAAGGGATAAAAAGATGGACTAAAAAAAAATATGAATCTAACTGATGATTAACTTAAAACTTCTGACAGAAATAAGATCTTGCCACTCACAACAATTCCTTTATCACAAAAATTCCTACAATCTCACCAACACATGATTTCATCAATAATTCATATGAAGATTCAGAAGCATCGAATACAACATATAACCTAAAAAAATGAAACCCTATGCAGAGCAGGACATTAAGGCTTCAAATTTGAAAACACAAAGCATCAAACTATTGTTATCAGTCTTGAGACAAGAAAATGGAAAGAACTCTATTGTATTATTGAAAACTGAAAGAGTGTCAATCTGCCAAAACTGAGTACAAAGGGTTCACAAGCTAAAAAAATGCATAAGAGCAGGAACCATAAATTTGAACTGAGAAGGAGAGCTAAAAACTAAGTCTTTCAAAGACACAACTCTCAAGAAACCCTAATCTGACCTCAAAAAAAAAGCTCAAGGAAAAAGGCTTCAAACTGTCTCAAAAACTGCATAAAAGCATAAAAAAGCATATTGCTTTTATGACCACACTGTCAAGCCTCTAAAAATAGGTTGATTCTGCTTGAAAAGCTCAAAAACACCTTATCTCTCCAAGATAAGTCTCAAATCCGACCAAGAGAAGAAGTCAATAAAAATCTGCTAAAAATAGCAAGAAATCATAAAACAATTTATAGAAGATTGCTTTACGATTCTGCTTTACAAAGTTGCAGATTTTATAATTTGTGTATTTTTTGCAATTAAAGATTAAAAATATTTTGCAATAAAAGAAAACCTACTTATTTCTCCATTACAGTGCTTTGATTTTCTCACAAAATCGTAAAAATATTACACATCATCATCTTCTCATCAATCTTCACTTGATTTCTCTAAAATCAATTTAAAAAACAAGGAACCCTAAATGGATAATTGATTTCCTATGAGAAAACAAACCCTAAGTGATAAAAATAATCAATCCTAGATCATAAAGCATTCCCTATGCACCCTTATTATTTTCAATTTTGACTCAAAGCAAAAATACAAGGCACAAGTCCTCACATTTCACTAAGGCAAAAGAATAAGTCATGAAGACCTAACCTTCGACCTAGGCACATAATTTGGCCACCTCCAAATATCTTAGACTTCAGACTTTGGTTAAAATATGATGCAAGGCCACTCATTCAAATTTCTCCATGTGTTTTGACCGAATATTCTAGATAATCATAAGGTCGAATTAGGGTTTCAACAAAACTAAGTCGAACCCTAATAATGATTCATTTGCAAATGATGACTCTTGAAGAAAATGAGCTCTATCTGGAAAGAAAGCGCCACCATGATTGTGTTGAAACTAAGCTCGTGTGCCTTGGGAATCTTCACCATGCTCTTCAGTGGTCGAGCTCTTCAATGGGTAAGCTTGTTTTGCAGTATCATAGCTCTTTTCTTCTATTCTAAAGAGCAAGAACATCATTAAGGATGCGACCTATTCATGCATTTCCTTTGATTCTCTTTACACTCCTATGACTCTGCCCTGCTTAGCCATCCTGTTATGAGCTTGGGTTTCGTTGAAGGCTCCATGAGAGAGCTCGTGGGTTATGCTTTTGTTTCTACTATCACAAGGTAAGCTAGCTTTGATGGTTTTATTTCTGCTCATTTTGGCCTTGAGTCCGCAGCTACCACCACTTCTAATACCTTTGCTTTGCATTTTCTATGTTCCCATCTTACTATTATGAGAGCTCGACTATCCTTCAAAAGCTTGAAATCTTGTTTTTTGAAAGCACCGTGGAGCTTTTGGCCACGGCTAGAGTACTCTCCCATAGACATGGATTGGTAAGTTACACTTTGCTAGATATTTCGCTCTCCAGAGACTTAAAGAATCTCTCCTTTACTCATGAGTTTCTAGCCATTTTCAGGCCGCACCAGATGTTGATATAGAAAACATTATTTGATGTTTTGGGCTCGACCCACAACAAGAAATTTTCCTTCATGCATATTCGAGGACATATATGCATATGGGTATTAGTGTTATTACATTTTCTGTGTTTTGAATGCGAACCCTGAATGTGGGTACCCTATATATTCATTTTATCTCCTTGGCATTCTGAAAGCCCAACGTGGGTATTTGTTGTTTGTCTTTATTTTCCTTCAGAAATGAAAGCCCCAGTGAGAGTAACAAAATCTATGTATTCATTTGTATTTAGTCTTATGAGTTTGACTCAAATGACCAGTGATCTCCACTTTTTGTTGGTATTTCTGTGTCTTTTAATTCTCTCCATATAAGTGCTTGATAGTTAGAAGAGAAAAACAGCATTGTCTGAAAACTCCCATATGACACAATACTTAAAACACACACCCATATGGGTAAAATGGAAATGTTGAAAGTCTGATTCACATGGTATTCCACCTTCTTTAGCTTTTTGTATGGAAATATTGTAGAAATTCCATCTTTAACAAGACCTCCTCTTAGATATTGAATGAACACTGATACTCTCCATTCCTGAAGCTCATTTGTAATATTAAAAGGTTGCAACTGTGTTAAAAATTGAGCCTCTTTAAATCATTCAAATTCCTACATTTTCAATATTTGATAGAACTAAAAGCCTAACTAAGACCTTCCTATATCTGCACTTTCAGTATGCCTTGTTAAGTTATTTCCCTGTTCCCATACTTACTTCTTTGTGGATGAAATACACCAGAATGTATTAATGATGAACATCGGCCATAAGTCTTTGAAATGCTGGAATAGTATATGCTATTTGTATTGCTTAAATATTGACTTCATGCTACTTTTCCTGCACATAGAAAATCTCTCTTCTGGATTTCTGAACTTTTACCATACAGCAACATTGCTATTGCTTTATGTCCTAAACATTGTAGAGATTTTAACTTGAAAAATTACAACACCACGAACTACCTTTACTCATTTGTTCTTATGCATACTTAAAACCTCAGAAACACCTTCTAGAAAGAAACTGTTATCATTTTTATCCTCTAATTCTTAATTTTATATTTGCTTATTAGTCAACTGGAACTGGTGAGTCATTTAATACTTGAACACGTTGTCTGTCTTTTGTATTCTTGAGCAACATGGCACTCTTCATGCATTTTTATAATCCACTTAACAAACTGCTCTTTTAAATCTACTCCCCTTCGTGATGAAAATTGCAACAAAACTCTTTACTAAGGCATAATGTATGCCTGTTCACTATCCTTGACTATGAAAAGAATACTAATGAACTGGAACTTGCATGACATATATGATTATGATGAACAGAGAACATGAACTATGCAGCAATGTTTGATATAAATGTACTCACTCACTGCTCACCTGAATTGATTGAGTGAACTAAACTCACTGCTCACCTGTAGCCTTCAGAAAAATAAACCTGATCGTTATGAATGCACAGTTGGTTTAGTAGCTCGATAGATAACTTTGTTTACTATTTCAGTTGTATTTCATTTCACTTAACGAATATGATGGTGTATTCTTTAAATCAGCCCATTTAATGAATAGGGCAGCATGCCGAGCTCTACCATTGTGGGAGCCCGTTTTTCTCTACATGCTTGGTCTTCGAATAATGATCAACTTCATGACTTTACCTATACCTGCACAAGGAAACAAACCATGTTAGCATAAAAATAGAATATGATGATTGTGATATTTTTGTTTCTCCTTCAACTCATTTCCTCTTCACTTGATTGATTGTTTCAGTGCATGATTAATAGTAGGTTGTACTATTGTGGGTACCTCATATAGGTTTCTTCATAATTAGAGCCACTGACATCCCCTCTTTTCTCTTACAAGTTGACGGAATACTAGAAGACAAAGGTGCACCATTCATCATCAACCATCGGCCAAAATAGGCAATGATGATTATGTTGCTTTCTTATGTGATTTCTTTTCCGCATCTTCAATAGTATAGTGTTCTATTAGTGATACATTGCGACAGTCACTTCCACAGCTTGTGTGGATATTTGATTTCATCTTTTATGCTTTTCATTCAAAAAGGAAATACATTTAAATGCAATGTTGTAATATCATTCTGCTTCTTGCAATCAAATGAAGCCTTGTAAAATATGAGTCTTTTTATGAAATAAATGAAAGCATTTAAAATGATCTTTTGTTTATATGCTCAATTTTGTACTTTACTTAATTCTGGAACATGTGGATGGCACTTTGAAATTTTGATTTTCCTTTTAAATGCACAACTGTCACTTGATAAATAATGATAAAAGATGCAAAAACAACACTTAAACTCAATTTGCAATTTCACCTCATGATATAATAACATTCAGCTAGCTCCACCAATCGAGCTGTGGCAAAAAATTGGTAACATTTTGGCAATTTTTGCTATATGCTTGCCTGCTAAGCATAGATCAGTGGCCTTTAACCATTCATTGGGCGCGGAGTCAATTTTTCCCCTTCTTGACAACTCAGAACTTGAACAGCAACACTCCAAACAGTAGCAAGGAAAATAAAACTGAACTGAAAGCAAACCAACAGGCCCTGATGGCCAATAGAACAATGTGCAGCAGCACTTAGAGAAAGCAAAACTATTGAAATTAAATGTGCGAAACAAACTTATTTGCAACTACTCTACTGAACTATGAGATAACTTATCTCAGAGGCAGTGCTTGAGGTGGATCCCATTAACTGGGATAGATAGCACCTCGCCAGTCATCTTGGAAAGTTGGAATGCATTGTATTCCTTGCATTATGTGATCACATAAGGCTCGTCCCACATTGCATCGAACTTGGAATGTCGTCCAGGTCTATTTTTAAATTCATTCCATTTGAAAACTAGATCACCAAGAATGAAATCACGAGGTCTCGCCCTCTTGTCGAAAGAATTCTTCATTTGAGCTTGATGTATTTCTAGCTACCTGAAAGCTTCCTTTCTGGTTTCTTCAAGCTCAACTAGCTGTGCAAACCTCACCTCAAGAGGTTGTTCATTCAGCAACTCTAGTTCTTTAACATAACTTAAGGTTGGTAATTCAATTGAAATAGGAAACTTAGCTTCTTTTCCATAAGTCAGAACAAAAGGTGAACAACCAGTGGCCCTTTTAGGAGTTATCCTGTCAGCCCAAAGGGATAGCTTCAGCTTCTCATGCCATGTCCTTTGATTATCTTCAACAGTCTTCTTGATTATTTGAATTAGATTCTTATTCATGGATTTCGCCTGACCATTGCCTTGCGGATAATAATTTGAAGACATGTTCAAATAGATTTTATTTCTAATAGACCAATCTGAAATCCTTAAACCAATAAAAGCTAGACCATTGTGAGAAATGATTGAATCTGGAACACCGAATCTTGATATGAGATCTTGATAGAAATTAAGCACTGAATTCTCATTCGTTTCCTTTAAAGCAACAGCTTCGGTCCATTTTGTAAAATAATTTGTCATAGTAAGAATCCACTTATGACCCGCACTTGAAGGTGGATTGATAGGGCCAATAAAATCCAAGCCCCACTTAGCAAAGGGTTGTTCTACCTTAATTAGATGTAAGGGCAGCGGTGCAAGCATCTGTTTGCTAGCAAATAAAAAACATTTCTCATATTTTCTAACCCAAGCAATAGCATCCTTAAACAAATCTGGCCAGTAATAACCAGCTCGGATAATTTTTAGAGTTGTTGTTCTTGCAGCAATGTGACCTCCTGAAGGTCCATCATGAAATTCTGCTAACAGCTTGTCAACTTGATCAGGCTGAATACATCTTAGCAAAACACCCTAGAAGTCTCTCCTATAAAGAATACCATCATTGATTACATAAGGAATGGCTTGTAATTGGTAGTATCCTCTTTTTTCTCTACCTAAGCCTTCAGGGCACTCGCTAGTTTGCAGATAACGCATCATCTTCTGCAACCAAGTAGCAGGAGAGGCCGTAACAGCACCCGCAACATCATTATTTAATATTTTTTTTGTATTTGTAGCCTCATTTAAGCTGCTATCCTCATTTCCAGCAATCTGTTCACACAAACCCTTTCCTCTAACAAGCTTGGTTACTTTTATATCAACATCGAACTCCATTACTTTGGTAATCCAACTAGCACACTTATCATTAATATCTTTGTTAAGCAGAAAATCTTTAATAGTTGAATGAGCTACCAACAAATGAACCTTGTTGTTGGATAGCATATGCCTGAATTTCTTTAAACTTCTTACAACAACAAAGACATGTTTCTCAACAAAAGAATATTTTACCTCATAATCGTGTAATACTTGGCTGAAAAACGCTATAGGCTGCTCCAAGCCTTCATCATTTTGTTGGCATAACATAGCTGAAACTGTATCTACTCCTCCAAAAGTGTACAAAATAAAGTCTTTGTCAAAATTTGGATTAATGAGAGTAGGAGTGGTTGTGAGTGCTTCCTTGATCTGCTCGAAGCTCCTCTTGCCTTCCTTGGTCCAACTGAATGGCATATTCTTCTTCAGCATAGAAGTGAGAGGCTGCAGCAAGGCTGCAATATTTGGAATGGACCTCCTCACGAAATTTATTCTCCCAAGAAAGCTTTGCAAGCCTTTCTTGTGAGCTAGTAATGGCAATTCCAGAATTGTTGAAACTCTTCTAGGATCAATTGAAATACCTTGCTTCGAAATAATGTGTCCAAGCAGTTTGCCTTCGTGCACTGAAAATATACACTTTTTTGGATTGAGAGACACTCTGAACTCTTTGCACCTCTGAAAAATCTGCTCCAAATGATCCAAGTGTTCATTAGCATTTCTGGAAAAAAAATTAATATCGTCTAAGTATACCAGAACAAACTTGTCCATGAGGCCGTGAAAGGCCATATCCATAGCACACTGAAAAGTTGCTCCAGTATTGGATAAGCCGAAAGGCATCTTCTTGTAGGCCATCGTGCCCCACTTAGTTGTAAACACTGTTTTGAACTGATCTTCTTGCTTAACCAGAATCTGGTTGTAACCTGAGTAACCATCTAGCAAATAAAATCTGTCAGAACCAGAAACTACTTGTAAAATTTGCTCCATGGAAGGGAGTGGGTAATGGTCTTTCAATGAAGCTTTATTTAAATCTTGGAAATTGACACATAGTTTGATTTCCCCGCTTTTCTTCTTAACTGGCACTAAATTTGACACCCAAGAGTTGTGTTTGATAGGAAAAATAATACCACTCTCAACTAGCTTATTCAATTCATCCTTCATAAGGTGCTCTAACTTGGGATTAAGCGGTCTTTGCTTCTGCCTTACTGGTTTCACATCAGGTTCAAGCTCAATGGTATGCTGGGCTAGTTCAGTGTTAAAACCTCTCAAATCTTGGTATTCCCAAGCAAAAACATCACTATATTTCTGACATAACAGAATAAACGCTTGTTGTTCCTCTTTACTACATACCTTTCCCAACTTGAGACGCTTGCCTTTGTAGATTTCAATGGCTACATAATGTTCCTCTTTAACTTTCAAACTACATTTGTCTTTTTGTACTTGATCATCTGAGTTAAACACAGATTCCAATGTCACCAAACCTTTTGGTAGCTTATTGGTCTTTAATTGCACAATTTGGTCTTCATATTGTTGCTACCATTTTTGTTGATTTCCATCTGTGAACTCAGCTTCAACAATCAGAAAATTCATGATTTGCTCATCGCTGTCAAAAACCTGCCAGCTCACATTATTGTCAGGTACAGAAGGGCTGACCACTATTTTCACGTATTGATGTGCTTCTACCTTATGAATCTCCTTGGGAATATCAAATTGGGCTCCTATGGCAGCGAGCCTATCAGCATGCTTATTTTGATTTTGAGGAATCGCCATGATGTTAAAAGCATTAAAATCTTCCATTAAATCCCATACACGATGCTTGTATTTCTTAAGCAAATCATTCTTAGCAACATTTAAATTTTTGACCTGATTCACAATTAACTCTGAATCACCAAAAACCTGCAAGCATTTAATACCTCGTTTGCAGGCCCATTCAAGGCCCTGCACCAATGCTTCATACTTGGTTGTATTATTTGAATAGCTGAATGAAAATCTGCAAGCAGAAAAATATTTATCTGCTTCAAGTGATATCAACATAGCTCCACCCCCGGCACCAACACTGCTCCTCGAACCATCGAAATAAAGCTTCCAAAGCTCATTATCCTTTTATGCAGACAGTTCATCCTCTTTACAAAGATTAGGCATATCACAATCAGGCTCTCGGATCATATAGATTCCTAATCCTATCTCATCTGTGTTCTGGAATGGATCAAGCTTGTGATCTTCAGCTTCCCATTCATCTAGACTGATATTGTCTACCTGGGTGCTATAGTCTGAGGTCATGGTTTGTTCCTCCATTGCAGAGGTGGCGTAGAGTTAGCGTTTATAGGATTTGGTGAGAGGTTCAGACTTTATGTTCACTTTTGTACCATACCTTGTTCTAAAAAAAATGAGACCAATCAGAAGACAAAAACCCACCCAACTTGGCTGTAAAATCCCTTGAGAGACAAATGGCAAAGTGCGGCGGTAAGTCTATGACATGAATATCCTGATGAATAGAAAAAATTGGGGAGGCATGCAAGGTAAGGGCTAAATTTTTTATAATACCAGCAGTCTTAATAGTAGACCCATCTAATTTCACTATGCCTTTCTAAGGATTAGGCTCATAAACAAGACCTAACTTATCAGCTAAACTCTTAGGCATGACTGAACTACTGGCACCATAATCAACCATACAGTTATGCACAATTTTATCGCCAATGATCAGACTTAAATAAAACGTAGGGGGTTTTACCTCTTTTACTTTCTACCCACTTTTATCCTCCAGGTCATTAGCCATCACAACCTTCACAACTCATTGATTAGCGTTGTCAGAAATAAACTCAACCAAAGCACTCTGCAGTAAACTTTTCTGCCCTGGAAGCTGTAAAGCGTCTAATATCGACATGTTGATAGTAGCTTTCTTGAGATGCTCAATAATATTAAATGATGAAGAGTTTAGCTTCTGCTGGTTTTTTGTGATAGCAGCATCGTTTTACCTCTACAAAGGCTAAGAATGTGTTTTTAGTTGTTCCTTGCTGGGTATCTCCTACCCTCTTTGCAAAATATGCATTTTAGGCTACGTGGCAACGTTAACCTCTAATAAAATAGGTTGCTTACTGACTGAAGGTTGCTGCTGTGAACTTCCAGCTTGCTATCCTGGGTCCATAGCCCTCTTTTTTGACCTAGTATTAGCCGAAATAGGAGAATTTTGCTGATTTTGGCCATTCACGCCATAGAATTTGGAACTCTTCCAATTCAGCAAGGCGACTTCCATGTTATCTTGTTGTTCTTGATTCTGATTTGCAACGTTTTCTGAAACAACGTAGCTATTTTGAACCATTATAGCCTGATTTCTCATTCCATTGGTGCACGTTGATTGGCTATGGGGTTGATTGCACATGTAACACCAATTGCAATCCTAGGCAACGTTATTTTGTGGCACAAGTTTTTTTGACGAACTGGCTGCATTTGGATTGTATGGCTGGAATGGCCTAGGGTTAAAATTCCTTCTTTGGGCTTGATAATCATTTTGAAAAGCCGGATTATTTTGCTGGTTTTGCTGATAAGGGGCTTGATAAGGCTTACTTTCTTGGCCAACGTGCTTTTTAATAGTCACGAGATCTTTTCTAAAGGTCTTTAATATGCTTTTAAGCTCTTGCATCTCTAGATTTGGGGCTGGGGCAGTGACCTCTTGGGCTGTATTATGATAACCTATTGCTAGAACAGGCAGGACAACAGCCAAAGGAGGTATAGCAGCAAGAATAGGTGGTTGTATTTCTAGAAATAAAGGCATAGGGGGTCTAGGAGCTATGTCTCTAGCTTGAATGAGGCAATTTTTAGTGTTAATGGCTATATTGTACGTGTTAGGAAGCATTAGACCACCCATAGACTGAGTCATCACAATAATCTTACTGTTCAAAGCTTTTAAATAAAACAGAAAAGCATGTGTCAGTAAGGGTTTTACCGTTGCAAGAATCCTATCCCAGGTTCTTTGGAATCAATAATTGAAGTCAGCCAAATGCTCGTGTGGCGCCCTTTGAATGGTCCTGAGCTGTTCTAATAAGGACAAATTGTCAGATTTATCAGCAAAATGTCAGTATAAGCCATTACCTAATGCATCCCATGTCGCGATTAAATTGGCTGTGAGGACTCTGAACCACTGCAATGCTTTTCCCTTAAGTGACGCAGCTAATAGCCTTAGAGCGACATTCTCCTACGTGATATTGTGCACCGAGCATAGCGTGGCTACGTCACGAATGTGCTCGACTGGTGTAGTGTAATCTTCTTCGGTGAAGTATGGCAGCCCTCTAAGGGCTGCTACTGGAATATCATCATGCTGAAGTATATTTAATGGGGTACCACCATTGAAGGGTGCGAACGGATGCTGCCTTGGAGGTGCTTCCATTGGTGGTATTTGTGAGATCAGGACTGGAACTCCTACTGATAACACCAAGGAACTGAAAACTAGAGGTGAAGGTTTGGACCTCGTGGGTGCTTCAAAAAGCCTCCTTACTGTCCTTCCTCCTCTTCGTGATGGGGACAGCTCTCGATACTTCAAGGGCACAGAACTTGATCTTGTTTAAATTTTTTCTTATGCGCGGGCTGCACTAGCATGCAAAAAATAGAACCGGAGTTGCCAGGTATATTCTAATAGCCTCACAAAGGTTGGAAAATCTACTGCATACACCAAACAGAAAACTAAAATATTAAAAATTCTATAAAAGTAGCTTTAAAAGTCCCACCGGGCATGCCAAAAATTGTTGTCAATAGATTTGCATGGGCTGCTGAATGCAATATTCAGCAACCTACTGAAACATGGAAACCTTCTTCAGATGTGGGTGGTCTGAATGAAGAAGGAATCTCCAAAGTGAGCCGGTTCTCTGAATGATAAGTCCTATTCTAAAACTTTAGAGGAAAAGGGATAAAAAGATGGACTAAAAAAAAATTTGAATCTAACTGATGATTAACTTAAAACTTCTGACAGAAATTAAATCTTGCCACTCACAACAATTCCTTTATCACAAAAATTCCTACAATCTCACCAACACATGATTTCATCAATAATTCATATGAAGATTCAGAAGCATCGAATACAACATATAACCTAAAAACATGAAACCCTTTGCAGAAAACCTATAAAAGCAGGACATTAAGGCTTCAAATTTAAAAACATAAAGCATCAAACTGTTGTTATCAATATTGAGACAAGAAAATGGAAAGAAGAACTCTGTTGTATTACTAAAAACTGAAAGAGTGTCAATCTACCAAAACTGAGTACAAAGGGTTCACAAGCTCAAAAAATGCATAAGATCAGGAACCGTAAATTTGAACTGAGAAGGAGAGCTAAAAACTAAGTCTTTCAAAGACACAACTCTCAAGAAACCCTAATCCGAGCTCAGAAAAAAAAATCTCAAGGAAAAAGGCTTCAAACTGTCCCAAAAATTGCATAAAAGCATAAAAAAGCATATTGCTTTTATGATCACACTGTCAAGCCTCTAAAAATAGGTTGATTCTGCTTTAAAAGCTCAAAAACACCTTATCTCTCCAAGATAAATCTCAAATCCGACCAAGAGAAGAAGTCAATAAAAATCTGCTAAAAATAGCAAGAAATCATAAAACAATTTATAGAAGATTGCTTTACGATTCTGCTTTACAGAGTTGCAGATTTTACAATTTGTCTATTTTTTGCAATTAAAGATTAAAAATATTTTGCAATAAAAGAAAACCTACTTATTTCTCCATTACAGTGCTTTGATTTTCTCACAAAATCGTAAAAATATTACACATCATCATCTTCTCATCAATCTTCACTTGATTTCTCTAAAATCAATTAAAAAAACAAGGAACCCTAAATGGATAATTGATTTCCTATGAGAAAACAAACCCTAAGTGATAAAAATAATCAATCATAGATCATAAAGCATTCCCTATGCACCCTTATTATTTTCAATTTTGACTCAAAGCAAAAATACAAGGCACAAGTCCTCACATTTCACTAAGGCAAAAGAATAAGTCATGAAGACCTAACCTTCGACCTAGGTACATAATTTCGCCACCTCCAAATATCTTAGACTTCAGACTTTAGTTAAAATATGATGCAAGGAAACTCATTCGAATTTCTCCATGTGTTTTGACCGAATATTCTAGATAATCATAAGGTCGAATTAGGGTTTCAACAAAACAAAGTTGAATCCTAATAATGGTTCATTTGCAAATGATGACTCTTGAAGAAAATGAGCTCTGCCTGGAAAGAAAGCACCCCCATGATTGTGTTGAAACCGAGCTTGTGTGCCTTGGGAATCTTCGCCATGCTCTTCAGTGGTCGAGCTCTTCAATGGGTAAGCTTGTTTTGCAGTATCATAGGTCTTTTCTTCAATTCTAAAGAGAAAGAACATCATTAAGGTCGCAGCCTATTCATGTGTTTCCTCTTCTTCTCTTTAAACTCCTATGACTCTGCCCTGCTTAGCCGTCCTGTTATGAGCTTGGGTTTCGTTGAAGGCTCCATGAGAGAGCTCGCAGGTTATGCTTTTGTTTCTACTGTCACAGGGTAAGCTAGCTTCGATGGTTTTATTTATGCTCATTTTGGCCTTGAGGCCGCGGCTACCACCACTTCTAATACCTTTGCTTTACGTTTTTTGTGTTCCCATCTTACTATTATGAGAGCTCGACTATCCTTCAAAAGCTTGAAATCTTGTTTTCTGAAAGCACCATGGAGCTCTTGGCCGCGGCTAGATTACTCTCCCACAAACATGGATTGGTAAGTTACACTTTCCTAGATATTTCGCTCTCCAGAGACTTAAAGAATCTCTCTTTTACTCATGAGTTTCTGGCAATTTTCTGGCCACACCAGATGTATATTATAGAAAAAATTATTTGATGTTTTGGGCACGACCCACAATAAGAAATTTTCCTTCATGCATATTCGAGGACATATTTGCATATGGGTATCAGTGTTATTACATTTTCTGTGTTTTGAATGTGAACCCTAAATGTGGGTACCCTGTATATTCATTTTATCTCCTTGGCATTCTGAAAGCCCAACTTGGATATTTGTTGTTTGTCTTTATTTTCCTTCAGAAACGAAAGCCCCAATGAGAGTAACAAAATCTATGTATTCATTTGTATTTAATCTTATGAGTTCGACTCAAATGACCAGTGATCTCTACTTTTTGTTGGTATTTTTGTGTCTTTTAATTCTCTCCATATAAGTGCTTGATAGTTAGAAGAGAAAAACAGCATTGTCTGAAAACTCCCATATGACACAATACTTAACTTGTTGTTCTGAAAAAATACACACCCATATGGGTAAAATGGAAATGTTGAAAGTCTGATTCACATGGTATTCCACCTTCTTTAGCTTTCTATATGGAAATATTGTAGAAATTTCATCTTTAACAAGACCTCCTCTTAGATATTGAATGAACACTGATACTCTCCATTCCTGAAGCTCGTTTGTAATATTAAAAGGCTACAACTGTGTTAAAAACTAGGCCTCTTTAAATCATTCAAATTCCTACATTTTCAATATTTGATAGAACTAAAAGCCTAACTAAGACCTTCCTATATCTGCACTTTCAATATGCCTTGTTAAGTTATTTCCCTGTTCCCATACTTACTTCTTTGTGGATGAAATACACCAGAATGTATTAATGATGAACATCGGCCATAAGTCTTTGAAATGTTGGAATGGTATATGTTATTTGTATTGCTTAAATATTGACTTCATGCTACTTTTCCTGCACACAGAAAATCTCTCTTCTGGATTTCTAAACTTTTACCATACAGCAACATTGCTATTGCTTTATGTCCTAAACATCGTAGAGATTTTAACTTGAAACATTACAACACCACAAACTACCTCTACTCATCTATTCTTATGCATACTTAAAACCTCATAAACACCTTCTGGAAAGAAAATCTTATCATTTTATCATGTAATTCTTAATTCTGTATTCGCTTATCAGTCAACTGGAATTGGTGATTCATTTAATACTTGAACATGTTGTTTGTCTTTTGTATTCTTGAGCAATATGGTACTCTTCATGCATTTTTATAATCCACTTAACAAACTGCTCTTTTAAATCTGCTCCCCTTCGTGATGAAAATTGAAACAAAACTCTTTATTAAGGCATAATGTATGCCTGTTCACTATCCTTGACTATGAAAAGAATACTAATGAACTAGAACTTGCATGACATATATGATTATGATGAACATAGAAAATGAACTATGCAGCAATGTTTGATATAAATGTACCCACTCACTGCTCACCTGAATTGATTGAGTGAACTAAACTCACTGCTCACCTGTAGCCTTCAGAAAAATAAACCTGATCATTATGAATGCACAGTTGGTTTATTAGCTCGATAGATAACTCTGTTTACTCTTTCAGTTGTATTTCATTTCACTTGATGAATATGATGGTGTATTCTTTAAATCAGCCCATTTAATGAATAGGGCATCATGCCGAGCTCTACCCTTGTGGGAGCCTATTTTTCTCCACATGCTTGGTATTCGAATAATTATCAGCTTCGTGACTTTACCTATACCTACACAAGGAAACAAACCATGTTAGCATAAAAATAGAATATGATGATCGTGATATTGTTGTTTCTCCTTCAGCTCATTTTCTCTTCACTTGATTGATTGTTTCAATGCATGATAAATAGTAGGTTGTACTATTGTGGGTACCTCATATAGGTTTCTTCATAATCAGAGCCACTGACATCCCCTCTTTTCTCTTACAGGTCGACGGAATACGAGAAGACAAAGGTGCACCAATCATCATCAACCATCGGCCAAAATAGGAAATGATAATTATGTTGCTTTCTTATGTGATTTCTTTTCCACATCTTCAATAGTATAGTGTGCTATTAGTGATACATTGCGACAGTCACATCCACGGCTTGTGTGGATATTTGATTTCATCTTTTATTCTTTTCATTTGAAAAGGAAATGCATTTAAATGCAATGTTGTAATATCATTTCGCTTCTTGCAATCAAATGAAGCCTTGTAAAATATGAGTCTTTTCATGAAATAAATGAAAGCATTTAAAATGCTTTATTGTTTATATGCTTAATTTTGTACTTTACTTAATTCTGGAACATGTGGATGGCACTCTGAAATTTTGATTTTCCTTTTAAATGCACAACTATCACTTGATAAATAATGATAAAAGATGCAAAAACAACACTTAAACTCAATCTGCAATTTCACCTCATGATATAATAACATTCAGCCAGCTCCACCAATCGCGCTGTGGCGAAAAATTGGTAACAGGACCCTTAAGGGATCGAGCTGGTTGAACATAGCTCAGAGTGATTTTGCATGTTTGGGTGTGAAATAGGACCATGGATAGCATAAACGTACCCATCCATAAGTGTTGGAATAGTTTGTTTGGTCGTACAAGTTGCAGAACAAAAATTTCACCACTTTGCAACTTTCAACTACTTGCATTTGACAACTTTTTCTCCAAGTGAAAATTCACGACTATGGGAAAATTCATCCAAGATAGCAAAAACTGAGAGAGGTTATCGTAGAGCAGCCAAACTTAATCTCATAGGCTCAGACAAGAAGTTTCTAAGCCTTACGGTGTTCGAGTAACAACCCGTCGAAGATTGCAGCCATTTTGCACTTTAGACTCTTAAGGGATTTTGTCGGTTGAATGTAGCTGAGAGTGATTCAACATGTTTGGGTGTGAAAGAGTACCATTCCTAGTGTAAACATACCCACCCAGATGCATTGGAACAATTTTTTTGGTCACATGAGTTGCAGAACAAAAGTTTCACCACTTTGCAAGTTTCAACTACTTGCATTTGACAACTTTTTCCCCAAGTAAAAATTTTCCACCATGGGAAAATGCCTCCAAGATAGTGAAAACCAAGAGAGGTTATTGTAGAGAGGCCCAACGCAATTTCATACTTCAGAGGAGAATTTTCTAAGCATCACAGTATCTGAGTAACATGTTAAAATTTGCAACTATTTTGCACTTTGGACTCTTAAGGGATTCTACCAATTGAATGTAGGTTGGAAATATTCATATTTTTTGGGTGTGAAAGAGGACCATACCTAGTGTAAACATGCCCACCCAGATGTGTTGGAATAGTTTGTTTAGTCACACGAGTTGCAGAACGAAAGTTGCACCACTTTGCAACTTTCAACTACTTGCATTTGACAACTTTTTCTCCAAGCGAAAATTTGCCAACACGGGAAAATGCCTTCGAGATAGTATAGTGAAAATTGAGAGAGGTTATTGTAGAGGGGCCCAACATGATCCATAGACTCAAATAAAAAATTTCTAAGCATCACGGTATCCAAGTAATATCATGCTAAAGTTTGTAGCCATTTTGCACTTTCGACTATTAAGGGATTCTACCAATTGAATGTAGCTCGAAGTGACTCAACGTGTTTGGGTGTGAAAGAGGATCACTCCTAGAATAAACATACCCATCTAGATGTGTTGGAACATTTCATTTGGTCACACAAGTTGTAGAACGAAAGTTGCACCACTTTGAAACTTTCAACTACTTGCATTTGACAACTTTTTCCCCAAATGAAAATTTTCCACCACGGGAAAACACCTCTAAGATAGAAAAAACTGATAGAAGTTATTGTAGAGAGGCTGAATGTGATCCCATAGGCTCAAACAAGAAGTTTTTAAGTGTCACGATGTCTGAGTAACAACCTGTCAAATATTGCAGCCAGTTTACACTTTAGACTCTTAAGGGATTATGTTGGTTGAATGTAGCTTGGAGTGATTCTATGTGTTTGGGTGTGAAATAAGACTATGCATAGTGTAAAATCACCCATCCGAACATGTTGAAATAGTTTGTTTGGTCACACGAGTTGCAAAATAAAAGTTGCACCACTTTGCAACTTTGCACTGCTTGCATTTGACACTTTTTCCATCAAGTGAAAACTGGACACCACAGGAAAACCACTCTGAGATAACAAAAAACAAGATAGGTTATTTTATAGGGTCCCAACGCAATTTTGTAGGTTCAGACAGAGAGTTCGTAAGTGCCATGATTTCTGAGTAATAGCCTGTCAAAGATTGCTGCCATTTTGCACTTTGGACCCTTAAGGGATCGAGTTGGTTGAACGTAGTGTGGAGTGAGTCTGCATGTTTAGGTGCGAAAGAGGACCATGCCTAGCATAAATGTACCCATCTGGATGCATTGGAATAGTCTGTTTGGTCACACAAGTTGCAGAAAAAAAGTTTCACCACTTTGCACCTTTACACTGCTTACATTTGACATTTTTTCCATTAAGTGAAAATAGGTCACCGCAGGAAAACGAATCCAAGATAACAAAAACTGAGAGAGGTTATTGTAGAAGGGCCCAACATGATCTCATAGGCTTAGATGAAGAGTTCTTAAGCATCACATTTTTTGAGTAATAGGTCATCAAACATTGTTGCCTTTTTTCACTTTGGACTCATCAATCTAGTTGAATGTAGCTCGGAGCGATTCTACATGTTTGGGTGCAAAAGAGGACCATTCCTAGTGTAAATGTACCCATTTGGATGCGTTGGAATAGTCTGTTTGGTCACACAAGTTGCACAATGAAAATTGCACCACTTTGCAACTGTACATTACTTGTAATTGACACTTTTTCCATCGAGTCAAAATTGGACACCGCGGAAAAATGATTCTGAGATTAAAAAAAAAAAATTTGAGAGGTTATTGTAGAGGTTCCCTGCGTGATCTGAATGCCTCATATGAAATTCGCTTAACTAACATGGTATCTAGGTAATAGGTTGTCAAATATTGTTTCCCTTTTGCAATTGGACTGTTAAGGGATTAGGTTGCTTGAATTACAAATCTTTGAGGGCAGCAATAAATTTCAATATTTGAGTAAATCTCATTACAAGTGTTTATTTCAATAGATTGTATGCTATATTGATATTGATATATAATCATTAGGTTGATTTATTTTAATAAATGAAGTTTTTATAATAAGTTAGTCAATTGGTTCTAGTTATAATAGGGAGAGAATAAAAGAAGAAAAAGAATGATTAGTAACCATCAATGGTTATTACACTCACTATATTAATAATATGATGTTTACAATAAAATGAGATTTATTTGGCTATCCTAATTCTTCTTTTTGTGCTACAATTGTCTAATATGCTTCATAAACCGTTCTGAAACCCAAGTGCTTGTACTTGTATGCATAATGCCTTAGGTACTCTGTTCTTAGAGATATTTTACAATGTCACTCATACATTTGAGACTCTCTTATAATTTCTACATCATAGGTGCTCATGATGAGGTTAACTTCAAAAGAATAACTTGAGATTCCCTCGCTAAGCTTCACAAACTCTTTTGTAATGGCTTCAAATTAGAATTGAGATTTGTCTAGATCATCAAAATAAGGATGTTGCATTGCTTTTTTGGCTGAGATTCTCTTTGATGGCTTATGAATCAACATTTTCTACAAGGAGAGGCCAATCAAATTTTAGTAGTTTACTTACAAATATGCAAAGTAAAAGAAGAAAAATAAAGAGCATCCAAAATGGAAATGAATAAAAAATAGATGGAAGGCACTTACAGACAACAAATCCACGCCATTTGGTTCCAACTTGGGAACAACAAGGCATAAATCTTGATACTTCTATTGAGGATAGGCATGCCAGTCTCTCAACTTAGTCACTCCTAGTCATACATCTTCACTGAGAGTTCCAAGATACCTATTGCACACAACACCTCTCATGAATAGAATAAATTGAAATTTGAGATGCTCTTATAATGTCTACTTCATAGGTGCTCATGATAAGGGTAACTTAAAATGAATAACTTGAAATTCCCTCACCAACCTTCACACACACTTTTATAATGGATTAAAATCATAATTGAGATTTGTCAAGATCGTCAAAATAAGGATGTTGCATTTCTTTTTTGGTTGAGATTCTCTTAGACGGCTCATAAATCAACATCTTCTACAAGGGGACACCAAAGAATTTTTAGTAGGTTACTTAAAAATAGGAAAATTAAAAGAAGATGATAGAATTGGCATCATAGCATTCACATCATATAAATTAATTTGAATACAAGTATAAATTAATAAGAACCAATGTGTATACTTACAAATTAATCCAACGAATCATCTGGGTCTGCTCTACTCTTTATTGTGTCAAGTATTGCCTCATGGCTAGACTCACATACCTTCTACAAGGTCTTGTTCAAAGTTCTACCCCCATATTTGGTCAAATGAACATTGGATGCCACAACAAGGTTCGATTAATGAAGAATCTTATGATGTGTGTCAATGTCCTAAAACAACCAATATTTAACACTCTTATGTGGGTACCTTCTAATCCACGTTCCAGTAACAACAACTGAGCCTGTAGAGTATTCGATATTTTCTCCATCTATAACTGGGGCCTCCAATTTCTTTTTAGCCTCAACACAACACAAGTAATAGTATGTTCCTTCTTCATTGTCTTCATTTGCAATAATTTCATAAACATTCCCTGCATTGATATTTGTAGCGAATCTCTTGAAATTAGTCAACATTACAAATACACTAAAAAGTAAGATAACAATAGGAATTTCAAAAACTAAGCAAGTGGATATATTACCTGGTTGAACTAGATCTAATATGTGGTCAAATTCGACTGATGAATCCATTTGTGTTAGTTTCGATGCCATCGGAGGGCGATCCGTGTGAAGTGGGCTAAGATAGCTTGTCAACCATTTCTCAACCCACTCCTTTGACTCACAATCATTCCAGACTTGCATTGTACATGAAGAACAAAAGCATGTCATCTTCTATGTATTGATACTCCATGAACCTGCATCTGAGATAAATAAAGAGTGTAGCTCACTTGATCCTATTAGTGTACAACAATCCTCATATGGTGCAATGTTAATATCATCCATCAACCCAAAAAATCTATGAACTGAAGACGTACCTTCATTACCTAGACCCATCAAAGCATTACACCACTCGAAGATTGATTTTGCATCTGTCAACTTTGCATTGTCTTTATACTTCAATTTTTCTCGTGTTAATGCTCTTTTCATACATGCTCATACACCATCATGCTCCCCCTTTCCATGCCCAGACTCACAAAATTTCCACATATGTTTAACACCTATAATGACATGCATCCTTCTCAACTAGTAGAATATGCATGATTTTTTGAACTATGTTGCACAGTTATCTGACCATATTATATGTTGACCGTATGCCATGCCCCTCTCAGCCAAATCACTATAGAACATATGGAAGCAACCTTGCACGAACTCTGGAGAATGTGTGTGATCATCACTAATATAAAAGTGATACTCCCTCAATACCTTCCTTTGGTCCACTGTACTATCAGCTGCATGAATTAATGCTATGTGCACAAATATTGAAACATGTGTGGAGTTGTAATATTGTGACTACACCTCACGCTATGGTTGTAGAGTGTAGTTCTCTACAAATTCAACCACTGATACTATGCTTCCAACTGGAAAGGTGTTCTTGCATAGCTTGAATTGCATTTCCAGCCATTGGGCTCTATGGGTATGCCTTGCGTACTCATACACTATTTTGTCACGAAACATGGACATAAATTGATACATTGGAATCTTATGAATAACCAAATCACACATTTTTTCTTGATTACCATCTTTTGTAACGTATGCCACTATTTTATACTTCCCGAACTCTACTAGTTTTTGTCCCACCTTATATGTGCTTTCCATATGTTGGCATACTAGCATATGCAACAAGCCACCACAATGCTCGCATGAACCATCCAAGCATGTTGTCCTATAGAATATTTGGCCATCCTCTATTTCACATAAAAAATTTAATAAGAACTCTCTTCAAGATGTTGGTGGGGTTTCTATGCCACAATCCTGCAAAACATCTTTAGTATGCAAATCTAAACATATAGAATGATAAACATCATAATGGTTAGAGAATTCAATATGTAGTCTACAACAAGTAGTGCGTGTATGATTTATCTTGACATAAAAAGGTTTAATCATTTCAAAATATCTTTAAAAAATACTAAGTTGAGGATAATCCTATTGAAATTTACGAAAAAATTAGGTTTGAGTCATATCCAAAAAATATTTTGGATGTGGGTCACAGTTCCTACTACTGTTTCTCCTTCTTACCACATCCCTTTGATTCGAAGATGGCCTTGTGTTATTCTTCCAATACTCTTCAATTAGCATTCTCAATGCTTCAACAACCTTTTTATCTTTTTGTGGAAGTCTCCCTGAGAATACCCATAATTCATTTGAATCAATGCCCTTAATTCTTTGTCGCCTTTGAACGGCTCTTGATAAAGTTTTTCTATTAATTCTCAAATTTTCACTCGTCTTTCTAATGAGATGAGCTCTATTTGTTTGACTACTTACCAAAGTTGATGTAATGACACATCGGGTGACACTACTATCCTTTGAGCATGAGGTCTTACCCATGCTCTCATAAGCATCCATTAGATTCTTCACAATAGTTTTTTCACTTGAAGCATTTGACGTTCTCAACCCAAGAGTCTTCATGATGTTTCTATACTTTATACCCCACATCATTTCAACAAATAGTTGACAACTTGCAATCTCATTTAGCCTTTCAAAGAATAATTTCCAAATCTTATCAACATATCTTCTACAAGTGTGTGCTGGAATCTTACCTTCCATGTGTTGCAAAATATCCTCATCAATATTAATCAAATACTTTGGATTTCTATGAAAAATTTTAGGTGGTGTTCTCCTAGGTACATACATCTCAACATTAGGAATTTCATCAATATTAAATTGAGGTGGGCTAGATTGTGTACCTTCAATTGAGGGTGGAGTAGAATACATACCTTGAGGTTCACATGGGGATGATGGCATACCTTCTTCATCAAATCCGAGTGATGATGTACTCTCAACTTGAGATACGGTGGATGGTGTCCAACCATATTCACTCACAATAGATAGTGTCCATCCATATTCACTTGTGGTATATGGTTTCCCTCCATATTCGCTTGTGCTTAATGGTGTCCCTTTGTATTCACTTGCAATAGAGGGTGTGTATCCAACTACGGTATTTGAATCTTTCTTACCACGATGCTTTTGCATTCGTGCCTTTTGTGTTGCCAATGCCTTTTCTTTTTTTGATGGTTGAGGTTCCTCTTCAATTGGCTATTTTCATCAATTGTATCCAATTTCTTCTTTTAACGATATGCCCTCAACCATTCTCTCTCCTTTGCTTTTTTGGTTTCATACTCTTCATTTGTTAGTTTATTCCTTGTTTGTTTCCTCGGGATGGCAAATAATTTTATCTATAGCATGGTAATGAGATGAATATTAGTTCCTAAAAAATGAATCCATACAAATAAATGAAATATATGTCATTCAAGGCTCCATACAAAATACTTACAATCATCCTGTAGAAGAGTATTTCTAGCATAGACAAAGGTCACATGAATTTTTCTGATGGAATTCCCTAAAGAAATGTGGTAATGTGGCATGCCATGATTGCAAGATAGGATCAAAATGGAAGCATGGACAAGGAATGTGAATTCAAATCTCTTGTCAAACAATTCAAATGCCTTGGCAAGCTAGTAGTGCATTAGCAAGCTAGTGAGCTCACTAGCCTGCCAATGCGGTAGGGTTGACAAGGTAGGGGTAGTGTATACCTCATAGAAATGGGGTCTCACAGTGAGTGAGACCCAATTTATATGAGGCGTACGCTGCCCCTACCTTATTGACCCTACCGCATTGCCAAGCTAGTGGAAGATTGGCAAGCTAGCTCACTCACTAACTTGCCAATGTGGTAGGGTTGATAAGGTAGGGGCAGCGTATGCCTCATAGAAATAGGGTCCCACAATGATGTACATCACTATGAGACCCTATTTCTATGAGGCATACACTGCCCCTACCTTGTCAACCCTATTGCATTGGAAGGCTAGTGAGCTCACTCACTAGCCTTCCAATGCGATAGGGTTGACAAGGTAGGGGCAGTGTATGCCTCATAGAAATGGGGTCTCACGGTGATCCCCTACCTTGTCAACCCTACCGCATTGGTAGGCCATCACTGTGAGACCCCATTTATATGAGGCATATGCTTCCCCTACCTTGTCAAACCTACCACATTGGCAGGCCATCACAGTGAAACCCCATTTCTATGAGGCATATGTTGCCCCTACCTTGTCAACTCTATCGCATTGGCAAGCTAGTGAGTGAGCTAGCTTTGCAATGCAATAGGGTTGACAAGGTAGGGGCAGCGTATGCCTCATAGAAATATGGTCTCACGGTGATGTATATCACCATGAGACCCCATTTATATGAGGCATACACTACCCCTACCTTGATATCACCATGAGACCCTATTTCTATGAGGCATACACTACCCCTACCTTGTCAACCCTACTGCATTGGCAAGCTAGTGAGTGAGCTAGCTTTCCAATGCGGTATGGTTGACAAGGTAGGGGTAGCATATGCCTCATAGAAATGGGGTCTCACGGTGATGTATATCACCATGAGACCCCATTTAAATGAGGCATACATTTCCCCTACCTTGTTAACCCTACCTCCTTGGCAAGCTAGTGAGCTCACTCACTACATCACTGTGAGACCCCATTTCTATGAGGCATATGTTGCCCCTACCTTGTCAACCCTACTGCATTGGCAGGCTAGTGAGTGAGCTCACTATCTTCTCAAGCTCACTAGCTTGTTAGTGCTACCACATTTTTCATGCATTTATATGAAAACATTATTGTCAAACAATTCAAATGCCTTGTCCATGATTCCATTTTGAGCCATGATTTTGAGATAGGATGCACCTTTCCCCATGTTGCTAACTTAGCCTTGAATAAAGAGTCTTGAAACAGTGGAGAGAAGGGTTAGAATCCCTTGTAGGTAGACTAATCAAGGAAACATTTAAAATATATCACAACATAAGTGATGAGGAAGGTTTAGTGATGAGGTAAATTTAGAAATAGAGATGAAAACCAAAATATATTCAAATATCTATCAATGTGGGAGGAGTATATTCCAATTTTTTAGAGACATGTACGAAAAAATTGGTAGCATAGACAAGGCAATCAACTACTTGGTATAACTATTTGACAAAATACCTCAATGATAAATGTCCTCATGGACTATAATGATTGTAGGATATGCAAAAAAATAGATTTATTGAAAAGGCTTTAGAAAATTTCAAGCATATGTAAATTGTAGGTGTAAAACCAAATTCAACTAAATTTTCCAACATCCCCCATGCCTATACCAAAATGATAGCTTTAGAGAGTGGTATTCACATCCATAATAAAGGATTGAGAAATTATGTTTTATTTTACTTCCTTACAATTTATGTCATATATATGTGTATACAAAATGTGGAAGCATACACAAGGTAAGTCAATTGCTAAATAAATAAAAATGCCTCAAAGAGATGTGGTTTAAAAATGTAATTGGCAAGTGTAAAGAATTGTGTAACCTAAAATGTACATTGACAAGCTAAGGTTATAATGACAAACAAACAATGATCAACATGGAATATGAAAAATAACAAAAATTAAAGCAATCTATAATAGAATGAAAGAAAATGTGTAAAGACTTCACATACCTAGAAAACCAAAGTTTCAAATGGAGGAGTTCTACCCAATTGTGTAGCCTTTGCTTCTTCTTTCTTTATACTCCTAAACAATTTGAATTTTTCAAAAGCTTGTTCCCCTCCAAACTTCAATTGTTTATCACTTTTGAATGGAATTCAGACTTGAATTGATATTATATGCCTTTCAACATGAAAAATCTGCTATTACATGCAAAGGTGGTGGAAATATCATGAAAAAGGTGGTAGAATGTGAAAAACATTCATGCACACTTCACAACATCATCAAAAAGTTTTTTTTGTCAGAGCATGTGCAAAACCAGAATAATATGCAGAATGCAGGCCTTGAGATCATAGGTATATTTATTTTTTTTATCATTTTTAGAGAAATCCAAAACACACTCACATTATAATGTGAGCACGTTATGTCTTTCTAAAAAATGACCATATCTCTACTACTTTAAAATGTGCTTGCTTTATGAAAATTTTGATTTTTATAGGTTTCTTTTATCTCTTTCACTCTACCCTCTACCCTCAACCCACAACTTTTAATCCCTCTACCCTTAAACCCTCAACCCTCTACCCTCTACCCTAAACCCTAAAACCTATACCCTCAAACCCTAAACCCTCTACTCTCAACCCTAAACCCTTAAACCCCATACCCTCCATCCTCAACCCTCAAACCCTAAACCCTCAACCCTGATACCTTCTACCCTATACATTGGGCCCTCAACCCTAATCTTCAACCATATGTAGGTCCTAAACCCTAAACCCTAAATCCTAAACCATCAACCCTATAGGTCCTCAACCCTATACCCTTAATTCTCAACCCTCTACCCTATACATTCAATCCTCAACCATCATATATCTTTTTCCCTCCCTCCTCTTCTCTCCTTCTCTCTATCTCACTTATCCCTCTCTCTCTCAAGTCTATCCCTCCTACCCTATCTCTCTCTCAAGACTCTCTCTCACTAACCTCTATCTCTCTCCCCTCTACCCTTAACCCTTATACCCTCTATCTCTCTCACTCCCTCTCTCTCTCTCTCTCAAGTCTCTCCCTCATATCTCTCCTCTCTCTCACTCACTCAATCCTTCTATCTCTCTCCTCTACCCTCTACCTCTATCTCTCTCCACTCCTCCCTCTCTCTCTCTCTCAAGTCTCTCCCTCCTACCCCTCTCCCTCTCTCAAGTCTCTCTCTCTCTCACTCACTCACTCCTATCTCTCTCCCCTCTACCCTTAACCCTCTACCCTCTACCCAAGTAACCCTTATACCCTTTATCCTCTACCATCTATCTCTCTCCCACTCCCTCCCTCTCTCTCTCTCAAGTCTCTCCCTCCTACCCCCTCTCCCTTCCTCAAGTCTCTCTCTCTCTCACTCACTCACTCCTTTTATCTCTCTCAAGTTAGATTGCCAATTTCGTCGAATTGGAAAGCTATTGGGCCCACTAGCTTGCCAATTTCACCCACTAGCTTTCCAATTCGGTGAAATTGGAAATGTAGTGTCCTATTGGACCCATTTTTTCAAACAGGCCACTACATTTCAATTTCAACGAATTGGCAAGCTAGTGGGTGAAATTGGCAACCTAACTTGGCCTGTTTGAAAAAATGGGTCCAAGAAATGGGGTCTTTGGATGATGTAAATCATCGAGAGACCCCATTTCTTGGACCCATTTTTTCAAACAGGCCACTACATTGCCAATTTCATCGAATTTGCAAGCTAGTGGGTGAAATTGGCATCCTAACTTGGCTTCTTTGAAAAAATGGTTCCAAGAAATGGGGTCTCTGGATGATATAAATCACCAGGAGACCCCATTTCTTAGACCCATTTTTTCAAACAAGCCAAGTTAGGTTACCAATTTCACCCTCAACCCTCCCTCAACCCTTACACCCTAACCCAAACCCTCTACCCTACACTCTACCCTCTACCCTCTACCTATACATTAAACCCTCAACCCTCAATTCTCAACCCTCAACCCTTAATTCCTCAACACTCAACCCCTATATCCTCTACCCTATATATTGGACCCTCAACCCTAATCCTTCAACCACGTACCCTCAAACCTATACCCTAAACCCTCTACCCTATACATTAAATCCCCAACCCTCAATTCTCAACCCTCAACCCTTAATCCCTCAATCCTCAGCCTCGATACCCTCTACCCTATACATTGCATCCTCAACTCTAATCCTTCAACCATATGTACCCTTGACCCTAATCCTTCAACAATATGTACCCTCAACCCTAATCCCTCAACCCTATACCCTCAACCGAATACCCTAAACCATCAACCCTATAGGTCATCATCCTTATACCCTCGATTCTCAACCCTCTACCCTATACATTGGATCCTTAACTTTCATATATCTCTGGCCCTCCCTCCTCTTCTCTCCTTCTCTCCATCTCACTTCTCCCTCCATCTCTCTATCCATCCATCCCTTCATCTCTACCCTAATCCCTCAACCTAAATCCTTGACCCTTAAACCCTTAAACACTCAACCCTAAACCCTAAACCCTAAACCCTCAACCCTTAAACCCTAAACCCTTTGTCTACTCTCAACCCAATACCCTCTACCCTCAACCCTTAATCCCACTTATTAAACTCTCTACCCTAATCCCTCAACCCTCTTGACCCTTAATCCCTCAACTCTCAACCCTCAACCCTTAAACCCTAATCCATCAACCACTATACCCTCTACCCTATACATCAAACCCTCACCCTAAACCATCAACCCTTAAACCCTTAAACACTCAACCCTAAACCCTAAACCCTAAACCTTGAACCCTCAACCCTCAACCCTTAAACCCTCTACCCTCTACCCTCTACCCTATACCCTCTACCCTCTGCCCAATACCCTCAACCCTAATCCCTCAACCCTTAAACCCTTAAACCCACTCAGTAAACTTTATACCCTATCCCTCAACCCATATACCCTTTACCCTATACATTGGACCCTCAACCCTAATCCCCCAACCCTATACCCTCAATCCTCTACCCTCAACCCTTAAACCCTCTACCCTCTACCCTCAACCCAATACCCTCTACCCTCAACCCTAATCCCTCAACCCTTGAACCCTTAAACCCACTTAGTAAATGTTGATCATCAAAGCTTGCACCTCTCTAATATTCATGGGAAATTTAGTTAGTGAGGGACAAATTTGCGCCTCACTAAATACCTCTGGGTTTTTCATAGAAATACGACTCTTCTTTGGGGTTTGGAAAAAAGGGTAGAAGGAAATGTAAACAGAAAACATAAAATGGTGATGCACCAATGCTTTTACAACATTTCAAACCCAATCATTCCTATGAGTGATATAATTAGACACTGAACACCACAACCCCTCATTGTTGGAAAGAGAATGAACAACAAAGGCTAACAACAGGCACAGTGCAGACTTTCAAATCTTTCTGTAGGAAGTGTTCATTAAGGTATGATCAAACATAAAAATTTCTAAGGGTGGCAGAAAAAAAATTAGAAATTGCATAAAATCTTCCTCCTAATACAACATAATATAACAAAACAGCAATTCTTCAAAAAATAGAGAAGTCCAATGACATAGTCTAGTTTTCACAAGTAATTGTTCTCCTATATGAGCATATAGCATAGAAATCAGCCACTTAAACTATTTGAATTGAGCTTGCAAGACACAGTGTTTCATTCAGAACGAAAGCATAAAGAAATAAAGCTTGATAAAGGCCATACATACACAGTCTCAAAGATTTCTCCTCAATATTTCATACCTTAAATATTAAATGAACTTTAAAATAGAGATTGAATGCCAATTCAACAATATTTTAAGCTTTAAAAGATATAACACGCCAGAGAAAAACAGTTCTACAACTTTTACTCCTAAAAATAGTTTCCTAAGAAAACTAAAGAAACTTTTCCTCAACAAAGGAAACTAAAACTTGGAATCCAACACTTTCATCTGTTGTCGCCTTTCTTTTATACTTGTAGAAAGAGGAAATAGCTGCCACAACACAAAAGTAATTACTACTATATTTTGTCCTTTGATAGCACATGATCTGATCGTAGATCTTTAGTTAGGTCACAACAATCTTTGCTCATCAATTCTCAACATGCTTTTCAGATATTTAGCAAAGATAGAGGTTTGTTAACAATCAAATCCTAGAAAATAGCCTAGAAAAAGGTCCAGTTGACCAATCACGTCACCCAAGGACACCAACTCAAAGCTTCTATCCTAAAAACCAAGAAAACAAAAAGGCCAACAAGCTTCGACAAACTCCCAAAAGCTATAACTTCATAACAAGTGCAATTTGTCCGCAGTGAAGAGATGGTGTGTCATACAGGCAGAAACATTTGAGTTCATGAATATAGCACCTTGAGAAAAATTTTGATGAGTTGACATGTGTCCCAACTCTCTCCCAATAGGAAGGTGAAAAATGAAAGTTGCGCAGCCACCACATGATGCATTGTGCACCTTTCTGATAACTCTACTTGAGCACGAGCTCATCCAAAACTAAAAACATTGTACAAGCCAAAAATCAAAATGATCAAGGCAAAATTGCTTCACAATTCTGGCAACTCACAGGGGGTCTGCACTTGCAGAGGCATGAACCTAGGCCTCTAGTAATTCTTTGAGTTTGAGGAAAAAGAAATTTTGTTCATCCCAATCTACATCAATTGGTAGGATAGGGGTACGGATCTTCCTGTATGCTTGCTCCAACTTGAAAATTTCTTAGAAAGAGACAAATCCCCATTTGGAAGAAACCGCTCCAAAGTGATAGTAGAGTCAAGAAAGAGGAAAAATCTCATGCTCAATATCTTTAGCCATAGGCATTACGCTTGAACCTAGGATTTATGTAGAAGTTTGAGCCTTGCGTCGGATCACATCTGTGACCTGCTCAATTGTCAGCACATCTCCATCTAGTGAAAGAAGGGGGGAAGCCCGCAGTCAACTAGGATGCCAAAATCTTTCTTGATTTCATTGACCCGTTTGTTTAGTGTTGACTACCAATCCTTACATTTTGCTGCTACCTTGTGACAGTTGAGGATATCATTAGCTTTGATTGAGGTGACCCTTCGATCAAGAATCCCCACACTTTTTAGGGCCTTATCAATGGCTATGGACAACTTAGAAATGAAGCTTTGTGATTCTGCCACTCGGGGTGAGAATTTTTTCATAAAATGATCGTCCATCAGGCCAACCTTAGCATTTAATTCCTGAACATCTCTTAAGAATTGTAAAGCAGGCCCGAGAATGAAAACAACAACTATGATTCATTCCCAATGTGTGGGTATCAACTTCCTCAGTATTGGGAGGCCTTCAGACCCTCATATAGTAGCTAGCTCCTAGTTAAATTGAGCCTCTCTGGCTCTCATGCTTTCCTCCATTTGACTTCTTTCTCTGAGGGTATTTGTCAATTCTGAGCTCAGCCTTCTAATCTCCTTTTTTGACTCTTCTACTTCTGCACAGGCCTTCCAGAGATCATCAGAAGTTTGGGATTAGACACTATCTAGCTCCTTTTTCATATTTTTAATTTTAGCATAAAGTTGAACCTATTCATTTTGAGCTTCTACAAGAAACTTAGACGTTTCTCCTTGCTGACCTTGAATTTTCCTTACAAGGGCCATCTCAATGTATCTAGCTTGGATCTCATTCTACAACCTGCTCACTATTTCCTTCACATTTACCAACTTTGCCTCATGCTTCTTCGACTTTCTATCCAGCCTCTCATAGTCTGCATATACTACCTTCTAAGTGGCCTTAGCTAAGACTACTTTGTCACACGGTTGAGTTTCGTTCAAATCTAGACCCATGGCATGGATGTCATAATCCTCCATCTGCATTTGTCCTTTTGGCTTGGACATGAGTGGCTTCATGATAGTGATTAGCAAATATTTTCACTCTTCATTGAAGCAAGCTTCAATCTTCCTAGTGGCAAGCAACTTGGCATTCTTTAACAGTATTTTCTGCTTTCTGGTCTGTCGAGCCTACTTGGTAGCATTGAAATGACCTTGGAGAGTCTGAGGGACATTGATACTCTATGTTGCAATGGAAGCACCAAGAAGGAGTCTAAAAAGGGTGAAAGAAGGGGAGATTTTGGATGTATGAGCATGCGGGGATGCAAAAGGGAGTGTTATCATGGAAGAAGGCTGAATGTCAGATTGAGATTGGGAAGGGGAAAGACCAACAATTGTAAAAATAGAAATAGGCTGAAGGAGAGGTGCCTTCCCTAAAGTGGATGGGCTGGGAGTGACGGGTAACACAGAGGCTTCGGTTGTTTCAATGGGGGCCATTGATAGGGTGATTAAAGAATCAATAGTGGTCATAGCAAACAATGCTCATTCAGCACGCAAGGTGACCTCAAAAGATTTGTTAAAAGTGGCAAGGGGTGTATTCAGGATTGTCAACTCAGGGTCTAAGGATGAAGGATTCATTTCCACGGGAGGAGACAAAGGAGCAACCAAAGATATAGAAATAGGAAGAAGAGAGGGAGTGAAACTTACCTAGGCCGCAATAGCCAGAACATTTTGTAGGGCAGACTCTGCTTCTTCTTCTCCTCAAGCTAGCACATCGGTTGAACCTAGATATTGGACCCATCTTCTCTTTGCACGATTGTAACTAGTATGTTCCAATCCTCTGACAGCCGATCCTTTCAAAATTTGGCCTTTGTTGACCACAACGGACCCTCTTGGGGACTGTCAGGTCCCTTGTCCTTTACTTCAAGCACTGGGGGAGGACTGAGCTTGTGATTCCCTTTGCCTCAGGTCTCTCTGACTGTCGGATTCCTGAGGCCAAGAAGTGGATTCTCAAGGCCGAGAATCCCAACACAAAACTTGTTCCTTGTCAATCTCATAGCTGGTCTTTGGATTATTGTTGTCAAAGTCAGCATATTGATCATAAATTTCCTTGAACTCCTTAGCATGTGGCTAAAAGTTACAGAATGAGGTACTTGGGCATCTCATCTCCTATCAAAATCTCTAGAAATCTATATTTTTCCTCTCTAACCACCCCATGTGCTTCAACTACATGTTGAGGGGTTTTCCCATCAGGATGTTCCTTTGATACTCTGCTTGAGGCTCATAGAAATTTAGACATTTTGGTTCCTTGAGCAAGATGCGATCCAAGTCAACATATATCTCTAGCCTCTCCTAAGTCAGATTTCTAGTTTTCTTGAAATATTCTCGATTCTTATGTTTCAAACTGAAGTGCTTTATCTGGTTGTAGTCCCACTCGTCACAAATGATACCTAAGCCTAAGGCCACCAATAGATTAGTGAGCTCACCCTCAACCTTCTGCTTATTCAGTGTTACCTAACGATTAGCAATTGAGACAGGAAATGAATATATCTTTGTTTTGTTTCTTTCGGTTCCATAGGGATTGTCGATAATGGTTACCTGATGGAATGCCTCTAGCATGAAAACTCTATCTATTATAAATATGGGGAGTCAAAAAGGCTCCCTAGCAAAACTGTGAAATTTGATAAATGTAAAATCCTCGCCCAGGAAATAATCCATCAAGGTCGGTGGGTCTTCCATCCATTATATGACCTTAGGAGAAAAATGGCCAATATGAGGTGGCAATAGGTCTTGAAGCACTGGCCTTAGAAAATAATCTACAAATTAGTAATAATCCTTGTTCTTGAAAGCATATGGGTCCACACAAAAACTAGCTGGAGACAGCCCCTTACATCTAACTTAGACACTAGTACACTCCTCTCCAGCCACTCAAAATTCTAACGCAAAACTAATGAGCCAAGAAAGAAGAATACCTGAATTTAGACTAAGTATTGTAATTCTTCAGCTGGTCTAGCATGTTTCCAAATATCACCTCAATAAAATCATAGTACCTCTGGTTCTTTTCTCTCTTGATCGTGAAAGTCAAGCCAAACTGAAAGGGATTGACCTTATGATCATTATCAAGGCCAAAAAACCCAGGCCAACATCAAGAACACAAACTGTGTGTCCTTGAATTTCTTGCATGAAAGAGGAAAGAGGAGATGACCTCTCTCCCACCGTTCCTTTGCCTCGTCCTCATAAAAATTTGTTTCCCTAGCCATTTCTTCCTCAAAGAGGTCCATTTGTTCTTCATCAAAATGTTCAGCACCCTAGGTCGTAGGGGTACACAACATATCTAGTATGGCTTCGGCAAAAATAGTTTGATCCTACTGCCCTCAATGGCTTATGTCCTTTTATTGAATCTTTTGCTGCATGTGTCAACCAACTTTGGGCATGGATGTACAATAGGTAGTATGAACTATGGGAGACCACAATTCCAAAGCTGAGATGCAAAACCCTTTAACGGTCCATGCTCCACCATTCTTTGAAACACACCTTCCCTAAAACTTTTAGGGTTTGTTGATAACTTGGGGTTGAAAACATTGTTAGCTATATCTTGCACCACCTCTCTTGGGATGTGTCTATTAGGAAACACCTTCCTGTAGAACTCAAAAGTCTGCTCCTCTTGTGTTGGGGCATTGGCAAATGAGTTGCACCTAAAAATATTGGTGTAACCAGGACTTTTGTTTGAAACTACAACTTTTTTAGTAGAGGTTGATGGCTTCGCCATGGCTATATCAGGAAGTTGCGTAGAATTTCCTAAACAAAAACAACCACTTGCCTTTTGCTTCTTTAAAAAAAAATACTTTTGAGTGCAAGTAATTCTTGGCTTGTACATGCAAGTAATGCTATGCCATTACTTCTAGTCCATTAAATGTTTCCACTGAGGCGATATGTGTGGATTTGAGATCCGTATCCCTTGGGAATGCCAAAAAAGCCACAAGAATGGAATTAGTACATTCTCCCACTGTGTCATACAAATAAACTCATTACATTGAAAAGTGCACTTTTTGCTATGTGAAACGTGCTGAAGTGATGCAAGGTACCCTTGAAAATATGTGACCATTAATTTTTCAGAGCTTAGTGTGTTAATCCATGTCTTTTCCTATTAACAAGCTAGCTGGTGCTGATGATGGCAAAGGACACATGTCAACAGTCGGCATACGAGAGAATTTACTCTGAATTCCCAAATTTATTTCTCAAGACCTTCTATCAAATCCTTTGTATGATTTATCTACCTTTCTCCATTTTTCCTTGATATATTCATGTTTCCATCCAGCCAAAAATAGACCATCCGTTGGTTGGGTTCACTGGCTTCACTTTTCTATATCTAGCTATGCCACCTTAAGCAATATTCATTCAAAAATATAGCTTCTTAAGTTTAGCAAGCTTTTCACTGTCTTCCATTCCACCATAGTCCATTGCTCTTTCAGAATGTCTTTTGGCTTGGGAACTCGTATTCAGCTCCTCCCATGAATGCCACAATACTGCTTTGTGGGAGAGGTCACTAGTGACTGAATTAAGTGCCTGGTGAAGAAATGTGACTGCCTTGCCATGGTCACGTTTAGGTGGATAGTTGGCTAGGAATTCATTAACGATGAGATCTAGCTCTGGAGCAACTGCAACATCCTTTCCCACTTTGTGGCCTCACTCCTTGACCTAAACATGGCCAATCCTATGATAATTGATTTGTGCCACTAGATGTTTGACAATTTGTTGATGGAAGTGCTTGGCAAGATAGTGCAAGTGGTCATCCCTAGTGTTGGTATCCCAAGCACCATGGATCTTTGCAAGCACGTGGACTTTGGAATAGACGTACCCTAGTTTCCCTTCCTTTCTGACTTCCACACTATTGACCTTGAGATGCATTGCTACTCTTCTCAACCAGCGACCACCTATCTGCTATGAGAGTACCACATGGAGCACATTCTGGGACTCGCTTGGGGGAAGCACTTCAACTTCCTGGTGCAGAGTCATGGCGAGTAGGCCTTGGGTCTGCATTGTGTGGAGCTCGCATGTGTTGTGTGTTCAACCACTTTTTGTGCCTTGACAAACAAAAAGAAGAAGAAGAAGAAGAACCTGATAACGAGCCCTTTTCGAATTCTTGGAAAATGGTTGGAGGCTTTTCTTTACTATTTTTTGTATGTTTCCTCCTTTTCACATATTTTTCTCTGCTACTCTTTTTGGGTTTGCTCGAGAGAGCCTCTTGTTTAAATCTAAGTCTCAGGCCTTTCATTATATTGTAAATTTTTTGATGAATATAATATAATACAACTTTTTGTTTCTTCAGTGTTATTCTTGGATGGCTTATTCTCAAAATTTAAAATGTATCTAAAAAAATTTTACATATGGTCCATAGCTGTTAATTTTTTTTTTAAGAACTACATCCTTTAATGGAATAAATTTAGATAAATACCATTCATCAATATATCTAAAGCATTTCCTTCCATATCTTTGAGTTCGTACGCATTCTTTTCCTTGCACGTGCTAACTCAGAATGGTCCCTTCTATAGCACTTCAAAAAAAATTGTTGCCCTAGTTTTGCAATACGTTCGTTGTACTTTAGCACTAAGCTCCCCTCTTTGAATTTTGGGTTAGAGTTCTTTTTTCAGACCATCACTTTACTGTTTGTTGACGGTTGATCATGGCTCCATAAGCCTTTTCTCTATCTTCCTCTAGTTTGAGGAGTTCTTCCAATCGTACCTCCATTTTTTCACTATCTTCAATTTCCAGGGCTTTTAGTAATTGTAAGGTAGGAATATCTATGGAAATGGGTAACACTACCTCTTTTCCATACACCAATTCATAAGGGGAGGTCTTCAAAATTTTCTTGGGAGTAATTTGCTCCATCCATAGAGCAACTCGTAGATGCTTGTGTCAATCCCTTTGTCATTCTGACCCAATATGCTTCATTAACCTAATTAGGTTTTTGTTGGTTGACTCTGCTAACCCATTTCCTTGTGGGTGGTAATTAGATGAATTTTTAAGGAAAATCCCATGCCTGGTAGCAAAATATGACATCCCTAATCCAACAAAAGCTTGTGCATTATCGAATATGATGATCTTGGGTGGGCTGAATCCGGTTACTAGCTCTTCAAGGAAATTGACAATTTCCCCCTCTATGACATTCTTTAGGGCTACAGCCTCCGCCACCTTGTGAAGTAGTCGGTCACCGTGAGGATCACTTATGTCTAGCACTGGAAATAATATTTATCATTCTGATAAAATACAAATCCCATTGAACAAAGGGTTCCTCCATTACAATCAGGCTCAGGGGAAAAGAAAAATTCTTTATTTTGCCAACAAAAAATTGGCATTGGGTACACTTTTGCACCAAACGGTGCACTTCAACAAACATAAAGGGCCAATAATATCCTCCTTGCATTATCTTTAAAGTGGTAGTCTTGGCGGAGAAATGCCCACCCTAAGGACTGTGATGGAATTCATTGAGAGCTCTTTCCACCTGTAACTTGTCTAAACATCAGAACAATACCATCATAATTTCTTTTGAATAATATACCCTCAATTAATGCATACCTAGTGCCTTGCAATCAGTAGTATCACCTTTTATGGAACAAAAGGTTGGTTGGGTAGTACCCCTTTTGCATATAGTATGTTTGATCAGCCACTCAAGATTTGTCAGACTCGAATTGGTTAGAGTTACTAATACATTTGACTGCAAAATCCGATGAAACTGTCCAACGAAATATGTAAAATTCGATTTTCGTTGGTGCTTGTAAAATTTGATGTGTAATTTTCAATTTTTGAAAGTTTATCCCCGACGTTCATCGAAATTTCGAGGAACCTGGGGCTCGTCAAAATGTCGGCTATCATTTTCGTCAATTTTTTTACGAACATGAAAAATAGAAAAAAAAAACAAATTGTGGCTGACATAAAGAAAAGTGAGTTCATGCCTGATTTATTGCGATAGTGTTTTTCTCTACTTGAGATAGTTTGTGGAGAACTAAGGACGATTTTCTTGGGAAAAATCAGAGAAAAATTCAAAAATATATCGCCAGGTTGAGGGTAGTCATTGTCTTTTTGCAGAATTTAGTTGTGAAGTCAGATTTGTAGTTCTAGGTTTGAAAATCATATTTTAAAGCAACATCTCATCAGATTTCATTTTTAGAGGTTAAGGGTTTTGAAATTTTCATATCCAGATTTTGTTGTTTGGAATCACCATAAGATCACAACCAAGGAACAGATTCTTGTGACTGTAATTATGTGATCCATAACTCTACTGGTCATGTGCCACAGTTGTGCTATAACAAATACAAGATGCATTCATGTGTGACCCAAGTTTAATGTGGCTATGTTGTTATAAAAATGGAGGCACTCATATAATGTAGTTAATTCAAGTTGTATAATGTAGGTGTCAATCATCATTAGGTGCATTCAGGTTGTCTCAAGTTTAACAGGTTAGGATGTAATTATAGCATGATCGAAGAGTGATTACCTCTTGCTGCAATAAAGAGCCTATAACTCTGGTTGATATGCAGAGTGGTTGTGTTATATCAATTATGTAGTGCATTCAAGCACAACCCATGTTTAATGGGCTATTCTAGAGAGTGATCAAGATTTTCTAAACCTTATGAATGTTACTTGACATATATTTGCATAATCTCAAATTCCTTCAGAGGCTTTTGAAGTATCAATGTATCCTATATAGGGTTTAGAATGATTTCTTTTAATTAAAAAAATAAATAAATGATGTATTTCCCTGTAATTAGATAATGTGGAGATCTCCTAAATCTACCCTAGCACACTATCCTCTTTGGCACTGTATTCATTACTCCAGCTACTAGGGTTTTGCATGTGACATCTTTAATATCTTCATGACCGTGGCTTTTAAATAGATCTCAGTCTTTGCTTTAATCCTTTTCATGATAACCCTTGAGTTCCATAATCCACCTTCAATCTCTTCTAAGAACGTTGTCTTAAGCTAGACTGCATAGTATGCATATAAAGCAAGTCCTTCATACCTGCCATTGTTCCAAACCACCACTCACTGCCTTGCTTAAAATGTTGCCTCCATAAGCACAATAGCATGTTTTAAAATCATGGTTGCCAGTGATTGACCATTAAGGTCACCACTTTCATCATGAAGATACAATGAGATTTTTGTCTTCAAACTCAAGGCATTATGGAAGATAACATTGTGAATTTTTGTTGTGTATGATTCGATTTTCTTGCACATTTACTGCTTTGCTAACTTCCTTTAAGACTGGGTATTGCACCCTCAACTGCAATCTTAAACAGCTCACTCACTATCACTTGAAGATTCCTTTCATGAGCATCCTTCTATAAAATTAAACTATGCCCTATAGACTGCCTACTTACTACAGGAGTCATTGTATCATGGTATTGTAGTTCTTAAGATCCTTCAACCTTATTGACACTACTTCATAGTCCACAAGGTATTATTCACTATTCTCCCATCTTTAATGAGTCTCAAAACACTACTCAAACATGCAATCCACTACCTCCATTATACATTAATGGATAAGAAGAAACATTGAACCTATGATTACCACTGTTACTTCATTTGGACAGTCATTCCCTGATTGCATTTTCCTTGTCTAACACTAACAAAAGCATTTGAAAAACCCTTAAGGTCAGCAAGGGGGTAAGGAAACTCACTGTTAAAATCTCCACTTTACTATGCAAGGTTTGAGATTTATTATCTTGTCACTGCTCAGCCTCTTTTTGACTGTCACATCTCAAGTGACTATCATTCTTCTTACCGTAGATTGCATTTACAAATGTCACTAAGCTACATAGTGTGCTTGTTATTGGCTACAATCTTTAGATTGCAAGATTTTGTTATTACCTACAATGTCTCAATCTTTCTGGTATTACAACCTCACTAATCCGCTATAGTTATTGTTTATGTTTCTACGGAGGCCTAGGGTTTGTACCCTAATCATGCTCTTACCAATGCTTATGTTGTTTTTTATTAGGGCTCTCTCAATGTTGAGGGCCCTAGGGATAAGCTCGTCATAAGAAGTGACACATTGCATCTTTAACTAAAAGGATAAATCCGTATTGACATTAGCAATGATGATTGACTTGTTGCTCCTTAGGAATTAGTCACTTGTTCTTACTAGCTCGCTACCTCCATTGTTGTAGGAAGTTTGTGATCAAGTTCAATATTCTGATTTTAGGAGTCTTAACGGTTGGAAATCATATTAAAATCAGAATTTAATAAGTTTTGGAATTAGCATTTGAAAGTGTTTTTTGGGGTCATTAACTTCAGACTATCTTCTCTTTTGCAGGGGTGGTTGCATGCCAAATTTTTTTGGTGTAAAATATCAGAATTATTAGATTATGTTACATGTCTATGAATAAAAATTATTGGAGTGTGAGTTTGATATTTTTTGAAGATCTAAATAGTCAAGCTTGGTAAAGAAAAATCATGTCAGATAATATTAGTCCAGAACAAAATGAAGAGACACTTGATAGATTGTGGGCTAGATTGAAAAGAAAGGGTGATGGGAAATGTTATTGTCTTTGCAATAATTGCAAGGGCTTAAAGACGAGACGATTTTAATCACAATAGCTGAGAAACATTGTAGGCAGCATGGTCACATTGAAGGGGGGCATGATTATCGTCCATTGGTAAGTTGTTCATTATATGTGTTTATATTGATTGAATTTGTAAATGTTTATACCGTTTTAAAAATTTATATATATATATAATCACTTGATCATGATCATGGTTTATTTGTGTCAATCATTATTATAAAGGTTGGGCACCCTAGGGCATATGATATGGATTATCACGGCCCGAGAATGTGGTTTTGCAAGCGGACGAACATGGAGTTGTGAATATCGAAGATGAAGTTAATGATCATATGGAAGAAGATGATCATGCACCATAAAACACAGTTGAAGATGATGGTACAAATACATTGATCCATGACACATTTAGTGGCAGAGTTGATCATGATGATCAAGATGAGTTTGATGATGTTCATGATTTACCTGTATTTGAGAAGGCATACGAGCCCCTTTATGAAGGCTCCCAAACAACTCTTCTCTCTGTTGTATTGTTGTTGTTGAACTTGAAGGTTATGAATGGTTTATCAAACATAGCAATCTCACGGATGTTAAGGTATGTCATATATGTCATCTTTTTTCATCTATTTTAATTGTTGTTAGTTCATCATTAGTAAATAAAGGATGAAATATGTACCATAAATATTCTTTATATGAACAAATTATTTTTTGTTGTAGATTGATTGGTGAATTTTTTTTACCACCATCAAATATTTTACCTCACTCATACCGATATTTATGTGCCATTATGAAAGATATCATAATGGAGTATCAAGTAATAGATGCATGTCCCAATGATCATATTATATATCATAAACAACAGGAATTTGCAACAGAATTCCCGGAATGTCATATCAGTAGATATCGAAAAGATCAACTAACAAAAAAGGTGCCTCACAAGGTTCTTCATTATATTCCCATTATTCCACATATGCAACAATTATTTAGGTGCGAAAGCTTAGCGCAATTTATGGATTACCATGCACGGAATAGAAGTGGAGATGACATTCTTCGAATTCCTATTAATGGTTCTGCATTTAGGGACATGGAGGAAAAATGGCCACACTTTAAAGAAGAACCTCATAATCTCAGGCTTTCATTGGGAGTGGACGGTGTCAATCCATTTGGAGATTTGCGATCTATTTACTCGGTGTGGCCTGTTTTTGTTATCAACAATAACATCCCTCCATGGATGTCAATAAAGAGGGAGCACATAATGTTATCAATGATTGTTCCAGGTATTTTTTTACATCGATTTTCTTTAACATAGTAGCATCTCATTTATCGTATTTGTTGCATAATGATTTATATTTTTTTCATTCAATAGTCATGTACATTAATTTATATATTGTAGTAAAATGGTTATAATAATTATGTAATGTTTATGTTGATTCAACTAGGTAAGTACCAAGTTAAAGATATGAATGTATATATCGAGCCTCTTATCGACGACTTACTAAATTTATGGAATGTCATCACTATGTATGATGTCTCTAGACCAATAAGACAAAGACAATTTCGATTCCATGCAATGCTTGTATGGACAATTCATGACGCCCCAAGGCTAACACATTTTTGTGGTATGTTATAACATTTGACTGCACTTTAACAATATTTAATTTGATGAAGTAGATATCATGCATGTTTTTAAAATAATCTATTCATTATATATAATGAAAAAAATTGACATATTTAATCCAATTATATATCATCTTGCAGGTCTTCAAATAAAGGGAAAATTTGCATGTCCAATTTGTGGTCCAAAGATGAAATCTCGTTGTTCAACAAGTTTAGGAAAGCAGGTGTTTGATGAGTATAGGCACTTCCTCCATAGAAATCATAAGTATTGAACTACTGAAAAACATATTTTCAATGGGAAAGAGGAAACTACATCAAAACCACGAAGAATTTCACCTTGCCTATGGAAGTTGGAATATAATAGAATTAATCATCAAGGTTATACATTGGATCAAACTGTTTATCTATCATATATGATATTTTTTGAATTTATATTTTTATATTGTGTTGTGTTTACTCATGTGGTAATTGACAATGATTGTCGTTGTTAATTTGTTTAACTTATATGCTTCATGAAGGTCGTCAAGGCATTAATGGTCGACTTCCATAGGGACTGAAAAGTTATCCCAGACAATTTAGTAGGTTGCCATACTATGAGCACCTACAAATTGTGCATTTGTTTGATACAATGCATATCGGAAAGAATATAACAGAAACATTATGGAAAATATTGGATGGAAGGCATGACAAAAAAAAATTGTCAAAATTTGTACTGACATTCAGGAAGCCAATCATGCAATGAAAAATGTCATTCAATTAAATAGAAATGGAGACCAAATTAATATAAGTGCCCTTCCTTGGTTATTAACAGAGCAGCAAAGCAATGCTATAAAAGAATTCATACAAAAAATTTGATTTCCCAAAGGATTTGCTGCGAACATAAACAATATAATAACAAAGAAAGGTGAATTTGGGTCAGAGATGAAAATGCATGATTGGCATACCTTCATTAAGGTAATTACTTGTATAATGCATGTACTTTTCAGTGTATTGTGTTTAC